>CAUYUJ010018826.1:517500-635000 GCA_963575745.1 Prorocentrum cordatum
TCTCGGAGCCTAGAGTTCCGTCGTCGCAGGCGAAGCTGGCCAGACCACCTCTCACGCGGCATCTCTGAGCTCAGAGTTGCGAAGATGTCTCAGGCGAAATGGACTGGATAACATCGTGCGCGGCATGTCGCAGATGAACTTGGCTGGACCACCACAGGCGAAATCATAGGAGCCCAGAGTTGTCAGGAGAATTCCCTCAGGCGGAACTGGCTGGAGCACCTCGCATGCGCCATCTCCGAGCCCAGAGCTGCGATGACGTCTCAAGCGAAACTGGCCAGAACAACTCTCGCGAAGCATCTGACAATGTTTCAGAGGAGGAGCGGTCCGCACCACCTCCAGTCAGGGCATGTTGGAGCCCAACGTTGCGAGGACGTCTCAAGCGGCACTGGCTTTCCATAGCTGCGAAGATGTCTCACGCGACGCTGGCTGGGCCAATTCAGGTCATGGGTGTCGGATTTGCGAGGACAGTTCAAGCAACAGTGGCCGGACAACCTCGGACGAGTCATCTCGGAACCCAAAAGGCCAGGGATGTCTCAGGCGGAAATGGCTGGACAATTTCACGCGCAGCACTCCGGAGCAGAGAGTTGCGAGAGAACGTCGCAAGCGAAACTTGCCAGACCACCCTTCGCGCAACCTCTCTGAACCCCGAGCTGCGACGGGCAGCGTGCGCCGTAGCGCGCGCGCTGCCGCCGCCGAGGCAACAGCCGCCGCCATCATCATCGTCGTGGCGGTCCGTGTCCAATTTTTCCTCATCATCCTCCGCTTCCTCCTCCTCTTCCTCCTCCCTCCTCCCTCCTCTTCCTCCTCCTCCTCCTCCTCCTCCTCCTCCTCTTCCAGCCCCTCCTCGCCCTCCTCCATCCCTCCTTTTTCCGCCGGAACTGAGCCGAAGGGAGAGGAAAGCAGTAGAGAAGGGAGGTTGAAAGAAGAGAAAAAAGGATGACGAGGGGAAACCAATGTGGCGATTGTATCCACAGTGGCTATGGTGTGGCGGTCGCTGAACAGCTCCACGTGCAAGTAAAGTTTCGCGCGGTACGATCGTGGTTCCCGTGGTTGCGACCCCCGAAGTCGTTCCCATGCGGGCGCGCTATTGTGACTGCTGTGGCGGCGCCCCTGACTGGGCCCCCCGTGCGAAGCACGTCGCGTCCGAGGCGCCTTGGTGATCCTCCTGGCATCGGTGTCTGGATCACATCCTGCAGGACACGGTTCGCACGTGGCACAAAGCGGCGATCGTCGGAACGGTGGTATATGAGTTGGTTCCAGCGCGAGGTAGCACGCTCACGGCGCACCATACGACACTGGCTGCGACGATCGTTGGCGCTTCTCCCGCGCGAAGAGGAGGAGAAACATCAGTAGGAAGACAACGAAGAGGACGAGGGGGAGGAGGCAGTTGAGGCTGGACACCCCCTGGACAATCCCCTGGACAACCCCTTCACAACCTCCTGGGCAACCCCATCTTTTCTGTTTTAGCTTATGGTTCGGTCCCCTTTTTTCTGGTTCGCGCTGCTACGTCACGTGGCGTTAGTTTCTCGTCGGCGTTTGTATTTCTCGCGCGTTGTTTCGTCCTCAGTCACTTTCCTCTTCGCGTCGGCCGCGCGCGGCTCCGCCTACTTCGCGCGCAAACGCCCCCCGCAAACGACACTTGGATGCAACGTGTCCTTTGCAACCCACCCGCATCGGGCGCGTGTTGCCGATCGGTATCGGCGGAGAAACGAAGGTGCTGAATTGCCCGCCACCGTCCAAGGATCCACTGGAATCTCGTTGCGCGAGATCTGGGTTCCGCAAGACCATATGCAAACGAATGGCGACCAACTCGCTCGGGCGCGCAACACCCAGAACGACCTGGAACGCCCCAAACTCGATTGGACCGCTGGCATGGCGGGAACCCGAGCATGCAATCCCACGCTCCATTTCCCGTGGGCCTGCGGCCTGTCGGCCTGAGGCAACCGATGCCGCGTGCAAGAAACTTCTCGGAAAGCGCAGTAGACGCGAATGGCCCTTCCGAGCAATCCGAGGTGGGGCTTTTTGACGAGCGGGCAAAAGGCGCAGCGCGCAGCCTCGGGCGCCTGGCAAGGCGTCGGTCAATCATGGGCTGCAGGACCTGCGCGCGACGCTGCGCAGCGAGACATGAAAAATCTGCCGCGCTGCCCCCAGCGATATGCAATTCACTGAGAAGGAATAGTACTTGCCCAACCCATGCTCAGCACTGGCACATTCCGAATTGGGGCGCGACGTGGCCAAGGCAAAGTGCGCCGCAAGCGAGCGGGGCCGGGCACGCGTGGAGTGAGCTTCCTGGCATGCCTCCTGACAGCCCTGGCAGCCCCGCTGGCGAAACTGGCGAGAGGCATCTCGGAACCTAGAGTTGCGAAACATGTATCAAACGAAACTGGCCAGACCACATCACGCGCGGCGTCGCTGATACCATAATTGCGAAGATCGCAGGCAGAACAGGCTGGACCACTTTTCGCGCGAGGCATCTCGGAACCCAGAATTGCGAGGATGTCTCATGCGAAGCTCGTTGGACCACCTCTCGCGCGGCATCTCCGAACCCAGAATTGCGAATATGTTTGTGGCGACACGGGCCAGGCAATCCAGAGGCCGAAGATGCGAGGATGTCTCAGGCGAAACTGGCCGGACCACTGAGATGAAAGCATCTCGGTGCGTAGAATTGCGAGGATGACTCAACCGACGCTGGCCGCGCCCGCTGCATCTCCGAGCCCAGAAACAGGACGACGTCTCAGGCGAAACTGGATCACCTTGTGCGCGGCATGTCGCAGACGAACCTGGCCGGACCACCTCAGGTCAGATCATATCGGAACCCAGAAATGGAGGCTAGAAATGCGAGGACGTCTAAAGCGACACTGGCCGCGCACGCTGCATCTTCGAGCCCAGAAATGCGAGGGCGTCAAGCAAAAATGGGGTCTCTTCGGATGCTAGCAAAGGGTCTCACGGGGGAACCCTGGCGCGTCGGCACGAGGGGGCCCCGCGAAGGGCGACGTGCTTCGGCGCGACCAGCCACCGGAAACGGCGCCGCGCTCGTCGCGAAAAGCCTTCTCGGGGAGGGCAGCTGAGACGAAACATAAAGAGTACCCCAAAAGCGCACTAAATACCCGTCGCCTGTCATGCCCCGCCGCCCTGGCCAAAAGCCAGAGGGAGGGGGGGCCCGTCAGCGTGGCAGCGCGGGCCGCCGCAACTCTTATTCGGACCACAGGGCGGGCCGACAAAGAAAAGCGGGCCAAGAAAGGAACAGGAACGGGCCGGAGAGCGAGGAGCCGAGGAGCGAGGGGAGGAGAGGGAGGGGGGGCGACCGGAAAGGGCAGACCGGGCCGACGGACGGAGGGGCGGAAGGGCGGGGAGGGGGAGCCAAGCAGGGGGAGAGAAAGGGAGAGCACAGCACACACAAGGGCAAGGAAGCAACACAAGGGCGAGGGAGCACAAGGGCACGGGGGGGGAGCACGGGGAGGAGGGAAGAGGAGAGGGGGAGGAACCGAGAGCCGAAGCCAAGGCAAGAGAGAAAGCGGGCCAAGAAGAGCACCCGTGCGACAGGGCGACACAGGTCACGCGGCCGCCAGCCCGCTAGGGCGCGGCTGCGCGGCGTCTCACTCACCGTCCTCGTGCGCCGGCTCGCGCGCGACAGCCGCCGCAGCCGCCGCCCACGCAGCTCGCCCTGCGCGGGCTCTGGCCCGCCGACGCTCGATCCGCGCAGCGCAGCCCCGGGCGAGTAGGATCGCCACGCGCTGGAGCATCTCCCGGCGCACGGTTGACTGCTCCCGCCCCTCCTTCCCGGCTGCCGCTGCTGCGACGGCCCGGAAGGCCGCGTCCGCGCCCTTGCTCATGCCGCCCTGCTGCTCGAGGACAACGGGCCGGAAGGCCAGGCCCTGTGCGCGGCACCTTTCCTCGGTCCGGCCCCGCCTCCGCTTCTCCTCGTCGTAGGTCTCGGACGGGGGCCCGGCGGCCAGTGCGGCGCCCGCCCAATGGCCCGGCCCCAGCGCGTTGATGACCGCGAAGTCAAAGCACACCTTTTCTGCCCGGACCGCACGGCTGCCGTCGGGAAGGTGCGTCGCCAAAGCCAAGTGTGGGATCAGGAGGACGTCGGCTGGCCTGCGCTGGTCTGGTGGCGCCTCTGGGCCCTCCTGCAGCAAGCCTGGGACCTCGGACTGCGGTCGCAGTCCGCCTCGGCACGCGTAGTCGTAGAAGACGTCGCGAATGCCGTTGTGAGTGCCCGTGGTTTCAGGGCCCCCCATGCAGGAGAGGCAGTGGATTCCCTGAGCGTCCAAGGCAACCCCGCACTTAAGGACAGGTGGACCCCGCATCCAAGACATCGACACCGAGCCGGAGCGCGACGTTGTCGGCAAACTGGCTCGCAGTGAGTTGCATGTCAAGTGTCTTGGATGGGGTGAGCTCGTACAAGGCGCCCGCTCCTTGCGCAGAGTACGCGTTCAGCCGCGTTCCGTCTGCCGGCGGCCCTGCGTCTCTCCACGCGACCACCGCTTTCTTCCGGCGCGCGTCCCCGAGGCGTGTCTGGGTCAAGGCATCCCGTGACTCGACTGCGAAGACCTCGGCCCCGCCGGAGGCCGTGATCCTGGACGCCGCGTCCGCCAGCGGGGCACCCGCGACGTCGTCGTCCCACCGGTGGCCTGGCCGGATCGTCGCGCACAGGTCGTGTGTCAGCGCGCGCGAGCCGACGTAGGCCGCATCCATCTCGACAGAGATTTTGCGCAGGCCGAGGCCGCCAGCCGAGGCCTTGAAGGAAGCCTGCTCGCGCTGCCTGTCAGACCAGCGCTGGTTCACAGCAGCAGCTGCCGCCTCGAGCACGCACTCGTCGTAGCGCCGCGCCTCGTCGCCCAGATGCCTGGCCGGCGTGGTGCGCGCCAGATAGTTCACCCGGCCCGCGTTCACGCTGTGTGCCAACAAGTAGTGCGTCACCTGCGGGTCCTGGAGGTCTGCCAGGAACTGGATGATGCTCTGCTGCTTCTGCACCTGCTTCGCGCAGAAGGCCCGGCAGTGCGCGTCGTCGCCCACTGGGGACTTGAGCACCTCGCAGTTCCCATCTGCAAAGACGTCGCACCCTAAGGACACGAACTCTGCGAAGTCAACCGTGCTCCGTTTCCCGGCGGCCGGGATCACCTGCAAGGCGGAGAAGCGAAGGCCTGTCCCTGGCATCACAGCTTTGAGGTGTTTGAGAGCTCGGAGCACCTCTACAGAAGGCCCGGCGATGAGTGCGTCGTCGGCGAAGCCAGGGGCCATGTCGAGAGCGACTGGGGGGTCCAGTACAGGTAGCTGCACTGCCGCGCCGACCGGCACGGGGACCAACCCGAGCGACTCGTTCAACATCCTCTGGACCAGTGCGTGGCATGCCCCGATGAGCGGGCATCCTTGCTGCCCCCCCGACGTGCTGTGAATGGTCCTCCCTCTGTAGAACACCAGAGTGGGTGTCTCTGTGGGGTAGATGTACTCGAGCCACCGCACGAGTCCAGGGGCCATTTCGCGCATCCTGGTCAGAAAGGTGTGTCTGTCCACCTCGTTGTGGGCGTTGGCCTGGTCGCTGTTCAACATGATGCGGTCTACGTCCCCTTTGTACTCGTCACGCCACTGCCGCGCCATGTGCGGCATCACCTCCGCCCCGGCACGGACGCCCACGGCCAGCTGGAGAGGCTGCAGATGAGCCCGGAGCGCGTTGAGCTCCGTGGCCAGCAGCGCCTTGCCTACCACTCTGCGGATGGTCTCCCCAGAGCACACTGGCCTGGCATCATCGCTGCCGTCCTTCGCCGTCTTCCGCAAAGCCGTGCCCCGGGCGCCTCCGAGGTAAGCCCGCAGCTGTTTCGGGGCCCGTCCGTCTGCAAGTAAATTGCAAATGCCCGACAGGATGGCGCAACCCGGTTTGTCGCCCTTCTCCCCCACCACCTGCTTGTAGAAGTCGGGTCTGTGGCCGGATGGGCCTGGCGCCGCGCCTCTGCTGAAGCTCCGGATTGCTGCCGCCACTCCTTCATCAGTCAGTTCGTTGGCCGGCGGCGCCGGCGGGCGTTGAGAGCCGCGCTGAGAGGCTGGCGCGGCCGGGAACTTGGAGCGCATGGTATCTTCCGTCTGCTGCGAGTCTGGTGCCAGTCTTCTGCTCGAAGCGTGTGTCACAGCTTTGCCAGGCAGCCCCCGGCGGGCGAGGGCTATAACCTCTTGTTGCTTCCGCTCTTTTTGCTCTTCCTCGCTTGCTGGCTGGCCGCTCTGCTTTTTGTCCCGGCGCTGCGTGAGCTTTAGGACTTCGTCCCACACTGCCCGACGCTCCCCGTTGGCCCATCGATCAACCATGTTAGCCACGAGGTTCCGGTTCCGCTTCTCTTTCGCTTTCCCTCCTGGGAGCGCTGGCGTGACCGTTTTCGGGAACATAAGCCACTCGGTCCACGCCTGTCGAGCTCGAGCATGTTGTGGCGTGTCATCGCTGGTGCCTGCAACGTCCCACGCGTCCACCCGGGAGTGCATGAGGACGTTGGCGCCGCATTTGTTGAACTCCCGCTCCACGCTGGGCAAAAGGCCGTCCCCGATGAGTTCCCTCGTGGAGACCGGGGCCAGCATGATCTCTTCTAGCGTTGGCAAGTCGTCTGAGGCGTCCTCTTGCACCCCTGGTTGCTGCACAGCTGGCGCTGCCATCGGCTCCCGGCCCAAGCAGTTCCGATGCATGCCTTGGTTGCATCGCGTGCTGCACGATCTGCCACACAGGCGGCACGCCACCATGTTGTAGGAATCCATCCACGGTTGCGGGGGTAGCCCGGGGAGCTGGCCGAGGAGGTGGGCGTCAACGTGCGCCTTCAACCCTTGGAAGAGCCGCCATGGAGGTCGCCGGCCGCCCCTCGACGCCACGCATCCCGGCACTGGGCAGAAATGCTGGGCGGGAGTTGGCTGCGGCGGCGGTGGCACGGGAGCTGCTGCGGCTGCCGGCGCGCCCTGGGCTGCGTCTTCGGCTGCTGGGCCGCCGGCGACCCCTCCTCCTCCTCCTCCTCCTCCTCCTCCTCCTCCTCTTCCTCCTCCTCCTCCTCCTGCGCCTCCTCCTCCGCCTGCGTGTGCGGCAGCAGGGGCTCGCGAGCGGCTGCGAGCGGAACCCTCCTGGGTGGGAGCTGCAGGGCCTGCCGCTGCTGGGCCTGCCGCGGTGGCGGAGCCTGCACCGTCTCTTCCGGTGCCGCCACGTGCTCGGGCACGGCGCAGTTCGTCCAGCGGAGTACCCATGTCTTGCTCCATCCGCGTGTCTTCGGCGAGTTCGAGCCCCTCGAGGTCCTCGATGAGAGCAGCGTCCCCAGCGTTGCGAATAGCCCTCGCGCTCGAAGGGAGGTCGGCGCCATCCCCGGCCGCGAGAGGCGGCACAGACTCCTGCGCGTCCTGCTCGCGTGGCGCGTCCCCGTCTGTGAGGTTGCGCCTAAGCTGTCTTCGGCCAGGGCGCTCGCTCGCGATGTCGATGAAAGTGTTTCTCACGTCGAGTTGAGCGCTCCCCCCGTACGGGTCGTCCCTTGGCGCCCTCTGCTCCCGACTGGGTCCGAACTGACCGGGGAGTCCCGACGGCACGTCCCCAGGGACGCCTTGTAGCGCGCCGCGTCCGCCACCGAGGCTGCGCTGGTCGCCTGGCGCCGGCTGCATCGGCCCTGGGTTGGAAGCTTCCCCGATGACAACACCTCTGAGCCCGTATCGGGCGGATGTGCGGCCCGTACGTGCAGGGCGCACGGCTGTCCGCTCGATGTGGGTCAGGCCCGCAGCGGCCATCTCCCGGGTTGCTTCCGCAGGGACGTGCGATCGCCTGGGAGGCCGAGGTCTGCTGGCCGCACTTCCCCCGTCTCCCCCGGGTCCTCTGGCGGCCGGCGCGTCGGCCACTGCTGCAGCATGGGGGGCTGTTGCTGCCGGGGATGAGGCCGCAGGGAGTTCGGCCCGCGTCTCCTCTGGCGGCTTCTGCACCTCCAAACTTGCCTCCTCGCAACTGCTGCCGATCCTCCTCGTCGACGCTGCCACCGGCCAGGTGCTGCATGGCCGAATCATCCGCCCCCTCCGGCGCCTCCTCTGCCTCCTCATCCTCCTCGATCTTCGCGGATGCAGCGTCCCACCTCTGCCTCCTCTACCTCTTCTGCCACCTCTGCCTCCTCTTCCACCTCTGCCTCCTCTTCCTACTCTGCCTCCTCTGCGGCATGGACAGGTCTTCGGCCGCCTCCTCTGCCTCGTCCTCCTCTGCCTCCGTGAGCGCAGCGTGACACTGCGCCGAGAACGGTCTGGCTGCTGCGACGGCGCGCCGGGTGGATGTCGTAGCGCGTGTCGTCGTCGTTCGTCTTCTCCAGGCACTCCGCTCGGCTGCACGCCAGTGGCCAGCCGCTCCAAAATCGCGCCGTGCTCTTCTAAGGCGTCCTCCCACGCGCCATCCACGCTCCGCTGCGCCGCGCGACGGGCGTACCGCCGCAGGCCCCTGCGGGCGTTGCGGGCCCGCGCGCGGCGCTCCACTGCCGTGAGCAGGCTCAGGTGGAGCGTCCCCGCCTGGTCGGCAGCCCGGAAAGGCACCAGGTGGTCTGGAGTGCCTGGGTCGAGCGGCAGCGTCGTGGCCTCCTCGTCCAAGCAGCCGCTCTCGCCCGGACAGAGCGCAGCATCACGGGGCCCTCGGTGTCCCTGCTGCATAAGAGGCGGCTTTCGCTGCGGCCGCCGCCTCCGCCCCAATACAGTGCGCCACAGGCCTGGAGGAGGGCCAGGGTCGGGAGGATGCAGGACGCCCCCGTCGATGTTCAGTGCTGGGCATTGGTCATCGTCGCGTCCGTGCTGCATGCCTTCCCTTGTGGCCTCCGCCCCCTCGCGCGTCGGCACCCCCTTCTCCTCCTCCTCGCCCTCTCCGCTGAGGCCCCGCGGCGGACCTGGGTCAGGCGGCGGCGGGGGCCTGGGTGTGGGGCCCGCAGGCGGGGCGGGTGCGCGGCAGCCCCATCCCACACCCGGGAAGTGGGGCCCGCAGGCGGGTGCGCGGCAGCCCCGTCCCACCTCCCGCCCCCTATCCGCTCCTTGGGCCTGCGCGTCGCCGGGCCCCTGACTCGCCCGCGCTTGCTCTCGTCCTCTCCCGCCGCTCTGCTCGCCTCCTCGCCCTCCTGCCTTGGAATTGTCGGGGGCCTGGGTGTGGGGCCCGCAGGCGGGTGCGCGGCAGCCCCGTCCCACACCCGGGAAGTGGGGCCCGCAGGCGGGTGCGCGGCAGCCCCGTCCCACCTCCCGCCCCCTATCCGCTCCAGGCCCCTTGCCCCACGGCGCCTGCTCCTCTCGTCCTCTCCCGCCGCTCTGCTCGCCTCCTCGCCCTTTTTGGTGTCTCCCTCCTGCCCGCCCTCCTCCTCGACCTCCTCCTCTACCTCCTCCTCCTCGGGCTCCTCCTCCTCCTCCTCCTCCTCCTCCTCCTCCTCCTCGCGCTCTCGCTTGGCGTCCTCCTGCGGCGCCGTTGCTGCCTCCTGCGACTGCTCCTCCTGTGGGCGCCCCCCGTCGCCCAGGGCGCCCCCCGCGCCCCAGGCGTCGGCGCCCGGTGAAGGGGCCATGGCGGCGCCGCCGCTCGCGGCCCGCGGCCCCGCCCCGCGGCCCGCGGCCCGGCCTTGAGCCAGGGGCCTTGAGCAAAAATGGCCACACCATTTCTCGCGAAGCATCTGACGACGTCTCAGAGGAACGTTCCGGACCGCCTCAGGTCAGGGCATCATTGAGCCCAGATTTACGAGGACGTCTCAGGCGAAACTGGCCGGCCAGAAAAAATCACGCAGCATTTGTTGCAAGAATATATCTGGCGAAACTGGCTGGACCACCTCGCGCGCTGCATCTCCGAGCCCAGGGTTTCTGGAATCGGCCGCTTATCGTCAGAATATCGAAAAACGGGCTCCATATGCATCCAGAGGAGTATCCGGGTCACCTACGCTGTCCTACACCATAGTGTAATAGGCTTCTAAAAAGTCTCGGCCAGCGGGCGCGTTGCACAAACTAAAGCTCCGCGCATTCTGGCCGCCAGCCCCTCAGACAATGCACCAGGATATGAAAAAGACGTGCGCGACGTCAACTCAGAAGACGGCCTGTCCTGAGCACGTCTCGACGCAGGGTTCGCTGACCGTGCTGGCAGCTCTGGCGGAGGAACGGGCAGAACAATGATCGAGAGGAGAAGAGAAGGACGACAGGAAGATGAGGAGAAGGAGGAGGAGGAGGAGGAGGAGAAGCGAGGTGGGCGAGGAAAAACACGGCGAGCAGACGCCAACATGCAGGAGGAGAGGGGGGAGGCACAGGCAGCAGCAGGCAAGCGCGCATGTTGGGGGCGGGCGGGGGGAGGGAGGGGGCAAAGGGCGACGCGTGTCTCCGAGCCCAGAGATGCGGGGACGCTAGCATTTCCGAGACCAAAAATGCGAGAATGTGTCAAGCGAAACTGGCCAGACCACCTCAGTTCAGGGCATCTCCGAGCCCAGAGTTGCGAGGACGTCTCTGGCGAAACTGGCTGGACCAGCGCCGATGTTGGCGGATGTCTCTGAGCGCTGGCCCGTTGGCGTGAAGGAATTTCTACCGCAACAGGACCCCAGTCAGCATAGCTGTGTTGGAGAGCGCGGTAAAGGATGGCGTACGAACGGGAGCGGAAGGGGGACACGAGAGACGTGGAGACGGCGGGAGGGAAAGGGGGAAAGAGAGACGACAATTCCAGCTGGGGTTCCTTGGTCGTGCCACGCGTTTGAAGGTATGTATGATGATGAAGTGTGCACGCGCTGGCAAGACAACGCAGCTTGGACAACCCCTTGGACACCAAACCTCCGTGTGATATTAAGATATACATAATCCGCCTGCTCCTCCTCTTTGCTCCAGCCTCCTCCCCCTCCCCCTCTCCCTCCTCCTCCTCATCCTCCTCCTCATCCTCCTCATCCGCCTCCTCCTCATGCTCATGTTCCTCCTCCGATACTTCCTCCATCCTCCCCCTCTTAGAGTACGACGTCGTACCCAGCCCTTTATAGCATGTTATTCTCCTCCACATCCCTGATCAGGGCAACCCGTCCGCGCATCATTTCTGGATGAACTGGTAGGATTACGCGCAGCGTCAGGAATAAGTCTGACCTGCATTGGCAGATCAGCACCAGGCTCACCCCCGCCAACCGCTGCGTGGGACTGCCCTGACAACACTTCCTAGTGGGCAGCGGCGAGAATTCGCCAGTCGGCGAGCTCGTCGCCTTTTGGAACGAATCTAAATTTCCGGCTTGGATTTTGCTCGTCGACGTGAACGTCCAGATGTCGGCGCCGCTCGTCGCGTAGATGCTGCCCTTGAACCCGCCAAAGCCCACCTGGCAATTGACGCCCCACTTGGGATGCTGCGAGACCATCTTTCGCATGGGGGCGCGCAGCTTGGCGAACACGCGTTGTTTCTCGCGAGCGCCTGCCATCATATCACCTCGGAGACGGAAGGGGGACAGGCGGCCGTTCCTCTGGTGGATCCATACCATCGTCGATGCAGCTGGTTGCACTCGGAATTCCTTTGCCCTCTCGTCGGTGCTGAACAAGACGACGTAGGACCCGGGGAAACGTTGGAACTGACTGACCTTCGGAATCTGCCGCAGTGAAAAGATTACGCTTCAACTTTTCTGGTCTCGGCAACGTGCCGACCCACACCTTCCTCGCAACAGTCGGAGTTGTCGTGATGAACGCTGGGGGCAAAGGCATTCCAACCTGAAGTTGTTTGGAGCCGTATGAATATATTGTCGGGCTCGAAGCTGCCGCAGACAGGATCTCAGCTTTTCGATGCTCTTCACCCTGTTCTGAAGACCCTCGATGAGAGCTTCCTGCTCGTTGGTCCTCGTCACTATCTCGGTGCTGTCCGAATTGGTCGTCGTCCTCAGCGGCTCGACTGTTGAGGCGATCTTGGTGTCCATCGTCCCCACGATTTTAGCCATGAGTGCCCGCATGTCGCCGAGAGTCAGAGGAGCATCGCTGACGGCGGTCTCTCTGCTGGGCGCGAAGGAGCGCGCGAGGTCGGCTCGGGGGAGCTCTGGAAAAACGAACTCTGCATTCCAAAACAACCCAGCGCCACCTTGAGCAAACGGCTTGAACAGAACTGGATACGGATGGAGAAGGATGAGGCGGAGCAGGAGGAAGAGGAGGCGGAGGAGGAGGAGGATGGGGAGGAAGAAGGAGGAATAAGGAGGAGAGAGGAGGAGGAAAAGGAGAAGGGAGGAGGCAGAGAGGTGGCCGACGACGACGACGACCCAGCCGCGGCCGCGGCTGGCGCAGGAGGCCTCGCCCCCAACGCCGCCTGCTCGGGCACCAGCGCCTCGCAAACGGGGGCCTCGCCGGCCGCGACACAGAAGACGAAAGTCGGAGATCGGCGGTCATCGGTCGTCAATCGTCGGTCGGCCGGTTGGTCGGACGGTCGGTCCGCCGTGGTCGGTCGTCGTCGGTGGTCGTCGTCGTCGTCGTCGGTCGTCTGTCGTCAGCGGCGGCGTCGTCGTCGTCGTCGTGACCAGTCGGCGTGGTCCGTCGTCGGCGTCGGTCGACGTCCGTCGTCGTCGTCCGTCGTGGTCCGTTGACGTCGCCGACATCGTCGATGCCGCCGCCGCCGCGGACGCGGCTGTCGCCGCCGCCGCCGCCGCCACCGCCACCGTCGTCGTCGTCGTCGTCGTCGTCGTCGTCGTCGTCGTCGTCGGTCGTCGGTCGTCGTCGTCGGTCGTCGGCGTCGGGGTTGGCGACCTCGTTGTCGTCGTCCGTCTTCGTCGTCGGGCGTCGTCGTCGTTCGTCGACGGTCGTGTGTCGCCGTCGTCGAACGTCGGTCGTTGGCGTCAGCGTCATCGTCGTCCGTCGTGGTCCGTCGGCGTCGTCCGTCGTTGTTGTCGTCGTCGTCCGTCGTCGTTGTGGTCCGTCGTGTTCTGTCGCCGTCGTCGTCCATGGTCGTCGTCGTCAACGGTCGTCGTCGTCGATCGTCGTTTGTTGTCGTCGTCCGCCGTCGGTCGTCGTCGTCGAACGTCGGCGTCGGCGTCGTCCTCGGCAATCGTGGGAACTCGTCGTCGTCCGTCGTCAACGTCGGTGTCGTCGTCGTCCGTCGTCGTCATCGTCCGTCGTGGCCCGTCGACGTCGTCGTCGTCGGTGGTCGGCCGTCGTCGTTGCTGCCGCCGCCACCGCGGCTGTCGCCGCCGCCGCCGTCACCGTCGTCGTCATCGTCGTCGTCGGCGTCGGTCGTCGGCGTCGGTCGTCCTTCGTCGGCGTCGGCGTCGACGTTGGCGGCGTCGTCTGTCGTCGTCCGTCTTTCGTCATCGTGGCTGGTCGTCGTCGTCGGTCGTCGATCGTGGGTCGTCGTCGTCGGTCGTCGGTCGTCGGCGTCGGCGTCGTCGTCGTCGTCCGTCGTGATCCGTCGTCGTCGTCGTCGGTCGTCGTCCGTCGGCGTCGTCGTCCTTGTCTTCGTCGTCGTCGTCGGTCGTCGGTCGTCGGTGGTCGGTCGTCGGCCCAAGGGCGGTGGTCGGTCGGTCGGACGGCTGGTCCGCCGTCGCCGTCGTCGTCGGTCGACGTCGTCGTCGGTCGTCGTCCGTCGGCCGTCCGCGTCGGCGTCGGCGTGGTCGCCGTCGTCGGCGGTCCTCGTTCGTCATCGTCGTCGCCGCCACCGCCGCCGCCACCGCCGCCGCCACCACCACCGCCGCAACCGCCGTTGTTGTGGTCGTCGTCGTCGCCGTCGTCGTGGTCGTCGTCGTCGTCGGGCATCGGCGTCGGCGTCGGTCGTCGGCGTCGGCGTCGGCGTTAGCGTCGTCGTCGTCGTCAGTCGTCGGCCATCGTCGTCGTCGTCGTCGGTCGTCGTCGGTCGTCGTCGTCGGTCGCCGGTCGTCATCGTCGGTCATCGGTCGTCGGTCGTCGGCGTCGGCAGCGTCGTCGTCAGTCGGGATCCGTCGATTTCGTTGGCGTCGTCGTCGTCCGCGGAGGCCCGTCGACGTCGTCCGTCGTCGGCGTCGTCATCGTCTGTCCTCGCCGTCGTCCGTCGGTTCGAGGGCGTCGTCGTCGTCATCGTGGTCGTTGCCGCCGCCGCAGCCCGCGCGGCTGTCGCCGCCGCCGCCGTCGTCGTCTTCGGACGTCGTCGTCGCCACCGCCGTCGTCGTCGTCGTCGTCGTCGGTCGTCGGTCGTCGGCGCCGGCGTCGGCGTCGGCGTTGACGGCGTCGTCGGTCGATCGTCGTCGTCGTCCGTCGTCCGACATCCAAGTCACTCGTCGGTCGTCGGTCGTCGTCGGTCGTTGACGGTCGTCGGTCGTCGTCGTCGGTCGTTGGGCGGCGTCGTCCGTCATCATCCGTCGACGTCGTCGTCGTCGCTGCCGCCGCCAAAGCCGCGGCGGCCGTCGCCACCGCCGCCGCCGCCGTCGTCGTCGTTTCCGTCGTCGTCGTCGATCGTCGGTCGTCGGCGTCGGCGTCGGCGCCGACGTCGGCGGCGTTGTCATCGTCGTCCGTCGTCGTCCGTTGTCGTCGTCGTCAGTCGTCGAACGTCGTCGTCGGGCGTCGGTCGTTGGCGTCGGCGTCAGCGTCGTCGTCGACCCGTCGTGGTCCGTCGACGTCAGCTTCGTCGTCGTCGTCGTCCGTCGTCGCCGTCGCTGTCGACGTCGCCATCGTCGTCGTCGTCGTCGTCGTCCGTCGACGCTGTCTTCGTCGTCCGTCATCGTCGTCGTCGTTCTCGCTGCCGCCGCCGCAGCAACCGCGGCCATCGCAAACGCCGCCACCGCAGCCGTCGTCGACGTCGTCGTCGTTGGCCCTCGTCGGCGTCGTCGGTCATCAGTCGTCGGTCGCCGGCGTCGGCGTCGGTGCTTGCACGGTCGTCGGCGTCGGCGTCGTCGTCGTCAGTCGTGGTCCGTCGTCGTCATCGCCGTCGTCGTCACTGCCGACGCCGCAGCAGAAGCGGTCGTCGCTTCGGCCGCCGCCGCCGCCGCAGTTTTGTCGTCGTCGTCGTCGTCGTTGTCGGTCGTCGGTCGTCGGTCGTCGTCATCGTCGTCGTCGGCGTCCGTCGTCGTTTGTCATCGTCAGTCGTCGTCGTCATCCGTCGTCCGTCGTCGTCGTAATCGTCAGTCGTCGTCGGTCGTCCATCGTCGTCCTCGTCTGTCGTCGTCCGTCGGTTGTCGTCGTCGTCGGTCGTCGGTCGTCGGTCGTCGTCGTCGTCCGTTGTCGTCCGTCGTCGTCGTCGTCTGTCGTCGTCCGTCGGTTGTCGTCGTCGGTCGTTGGCGTCGGGCGTCGGCGTCGTCGTCGTCATCGTCGTGGTCCGTCGGCGTCGTCGTCTTCGCCGCCGCCGCCGCCGCAACGCCACGGCCGGCGCCGCCACCGCCGTCGTCATGGTCGTCGTCGTCGTCGTCGGTCGTCGGGCGTCGGCGTCGGCGCCGGCGTCGTCATGGTCGTCGACGTCGGCGTCGGCCACCTTCGTCCGTCGGCGTTGGCGGCGTCGCCGTCGTCGTCGTTCTTGTCCTTGTCGTCGTCGTCGGTCATCGGTCGTCGGTCGTCGGCCTACGGGCGTGCGTCGGTCGGTCGGTCGGGTGGTCCGTCGTCCTCGTCGTCGTCATCGCGGTCGTCGGCGTCGGCAGTCGTCGGTCATCGGTCGTCGGCGTCGGCGTCGGCGTTGTCGTCGCCGCCATCGTCGTCGGTCCTCGTTCCTCGTCGTAGTCGTCGCCGCCGCCGCAGCCGCCACCACCACCACCGCCGCCGCTGCCGTCGTCGTCCGTCCGTCGTGCATGTCGTCGTCGTGATCGTCGTCGTCGTCATCGTCGTCGGTCGTCGGTCGTCGGCGTCGGCGTCGACATCGTCCATCGTCGTCCGTCGGCGTTGCATCCTCTGTGGTCGTCGGTCGTCTGTCGTCTGTCGTCGGCGTCGGCGTCCTTGTCGTCGTCGTCTTCGTCCTCGTCGTCGTCATCGTCGTCGTCGGGCGTCGGCGTCGGCGTCGGCGTCGGCGTCGGCGTCGGCATCGGCATCGGCGTCGTCGTCGTCGTCCGTCGTCGTCGTCGTCATTGTCGTCGTCCTCCTCCTCCGCTGTTGTCGTCGTCGTCCTCATTGGCATCGTCGTCGGGCGTCGACGTCGTCCCTCCTTCGTTTCCGTCTCCCCTCATTTTTGGGCCGGCCCCCCGTTCTCCATCATCCCGCTTCCCTTCCTCCGCCTCCCCCCGGTCCCCCCGTCCTCCCCCTTCTTCTTCCCTACTCGAGAGGCGATTGTGGCCTCATGCGCACTCGGATCTCGCGGGCAGCCCCGAACACGTCAGAGAGGGACTGCGCGGTAGACACTGAGGACAAGCAACCAGATGGCCAGGAAAGTGGGTACCCCTCGGACCGCTTCAAGAAGAACGCGGGACGAGAGACTCATGACAAAAACTTGAACCCAAAGCAGCAATATGATACACTGATGCGACGACGAGCCCACATTCTGCACTGACAAATGCGTACAAGCACTTGTCATGATGCCTGCGTTCCCGCAAGTTCGTTTCCGATGCGCTTTGTCGCCTAACTTGCCCCACGATGGCCCAAAAAGAGCCCCAGAAAGGAACCTGGGAACCCCCCCCCGACGGCCCCAAGAGCGCCCAAGAGCGCCCAAAGAGGGTCTCACGAGGCGATGTTGACGGGCCCTGACAAGGAACCTAGATAAATGACCCCCCTCTTTTTCATCGGTGGCCGACAAGACCACCCCGAGAGGCCCACGGAGCCCCCAGGATCGCCCAAGAGCGCCCAGAGAGCGTCCTACGGAGGCCCCAAGCGGCGGTTTGTCTCCTCCTCCTCCTCCTCCTCCTAATTACTCCTCCTCCTCCTCCTCCTCCTTCTCCTCTGTTTCCCCCCCCCCCCCCCCCCCCCCCGCGGCCCCAAGGATGGCCCGAAGAGGCCTGCCAAGGCCACACCCTTGCTCTCAGATCTCTCCGTTAATCCTGGCTGCCCGCTTCCACCATCTGGGTCGTTCCAAATGTTTCCGAACGAATTCCGGGTGCTTCTCGTACAACTGCTTCAGCTTGCCCATGAGCCCGATGGCCAGGAGCCACTGGCAGACCTTACGAAGTGATAATATTCCTTGCGCAGGGCGCTCGCCCTGCTCCGTGCCTAAAGAAATGTCTTTCTCGGCGTTGTCGCCTTCGGTTGCCGCCACTAGCTTGGTTCTCGTCTCGGCCTCTGCCTGCCGCCACGCCGATATCAGCGGCTGGCACGGGATGTTTTCGCATGGGCCCATGCCCGCCAGCTGCCTCACGATGGTGCCCTTTGAATCCGCCACGTCGGCGGAAGCCCCCAGCTTGACGATGTGCTTGTCCACGAATCATGTGGCCACTTTCTCAGTGACGTCATCGTCCGCGACGACGTCGTGCAGATCGGATGACAGGGCTTCGGCGACCTCGGCGCTGTAGGTTGTTGGCATGGCCCCCCCCCCGCCTGAGGGGCGGGTTGTCGCCCAGCTGCGGTTCCCGGTTTTCCTTTGACCCGGTGCTATGTGATGGCGCGCCCGTGTCCATCCCTTGCGCGGCTGCGCGTTGAGCGCCCTCGCCTGGCCGGTGCGCCAGGAATTCGAGCAAGCGAGAGGGAAGCAGGACTGACCCGAAGCTCAATTATCGTCGCGCGAGTGGGCCCCACGACTCGACAGTGTCCTATGGAGTCTCGACCAGTTCTGCAACGTCGCTGAAGTGTTGAATAGTTTCGGCTGAAGAATTCGCCGGCCCAACGGGCCAGAGGCATGCTAAGATCTCCGGTAACTGCTAAATAATACTTCTACTTCGCGCGCGCGGGGCGGCCCCTGGGGGTCCCCGGACGACAAGTACCCCGGGCGATCTCTGGCAGACTCGGATCAGAGATGGTTTTCCTCCTGTGCGCCGCCCCCGTGGCCCTCCAGAGAGCCCCAATAAGGGCCACGAGGCCGCCAAGAGCCCTCCAAGATGGTTCAAGAGTGCTCCGAGATGCCACACGATCGTTCCAAGACGCCCAAGATGGCCCCCAGACGCCCCAAGAGGCCTCCAAGAGCACTCCCCAGAGGGCCCCAAGAGGCAAAATTCATTACTTTTCCTTAGGTTTTGGGCAGATTTTGGCGTGTCCATCTTTTCGGCTTCCCGACGCCCCAAGACGGCCCAAGAGGCCCCCAAGATCGCCCCAAGAGGGCCCAAGAAGCTCCCAAGAAGGCCCCAAGATGGCCCAAGAGGGCTCCAAGACGGCCCCAGAGGCATCCAAGACGGCCCAAGAGGGGCCCAAGAGGGCCCCAAGCGATGCCCCAAAGGGGGAACACAAAACAAAACTTCGAGCCCTCGGCCTTAAGCCCCCAGGAGGCCTCAAGAGGCCCATGAGAGGCCCCAAAAGCCCCCAAGAGGCCCTCCTGGACAGTCCCGGCGAATCTCGAAAGTCTGCAGAGGTCTCTCGGGCCATCTTGCCACTCTCGCCCCGCTGCTGCCCAGCTACGCGTCTTCCACAAGCGCGGTGGCGGATATGCGCGGCTCAGTCATGCGAAATGGGCCGGCGGAATGAGCGAAGCGATTCAATATAACTGTGCACAACTTGCTTACACGCACACCATTCCCCGTGAGGTCTGTGCGGGGCGTACACAACGATTGGGTTTTTGCTCAATGCCATGCCTAAATCAGGTATTACTCCGTAATTGCAATTTCTTCCTCCGTTGCAGCCGGCCGGCCGTGCAATCCGTCAGCGGAGAATCCTGTAGGGTTCTGGGCCTCGCTGGGGAGGGGCCGCAATGCCGGACTGGACGCGGTTTCACACGACCTTACGTGGGCAGCGGAGGTCCTCCACCCTCGGTGCGACGCCCCATTGGCCCCCTCAGAGGATTCATCCCTCACAAGCCGTCCCCTCCAACCACAGTGGTGGGGTCACACAGCTCCATCAGTGGACGGTCATTTTGAAAATGCATTTCTCGATACAAACAATCGAGAGTTCGAAGAACCTGAAGTCTCAACACGTGTATCAGTGCTCGGATCGAATGGTGGTTCCTGTTCAAAAGAGATGTACCAGGAAGTGTCGATTGAGACTTCACCTGAACTCATGAGGACAAGCTACAAGTGTACTGATGTGCGACAGTTCGGGGAAGGCTCCTCTTCAAAAGGTGAATATCGCTGGAAACCTCGCTAAACTGTATGATCATCGCTTCCGAATTTCTGACCTCGCGCCAAAAGGATGCAAGACAATTCCATTCCATTTCAAAGCGGGGCCCTCGCCAGACTGGCTGGCCAGTATGGTGCTGGTCAGTCAAGGGGGCGGACACATCTCGCAGTAAACAGGACACTTTTTAGAAGCGAATGAAGAAGGGAGGTGGGATGGGTGGGTGCATTACAGTATTACAGCATCGCTGATGCATCTTGGGGCACTCTGGGCCTCCTACTGCTGCGTACTGCCGAATGGTTGAACCCAACCGAGGCGTCCACGAAGTGAACTGAGGAGAAGTTTAGGCAGCAGGGGCGGCCGCGCCTCCCTCGGCGCAATCATGCTGCCACTGGAACTCGAACCAGGTATCAAGAGGCGCAAAAACCCAGACGCGGCCTCTGTGATCTCCTCCTCCAGTAGCCCCGCGGGGGTATTAGGAGGGACGTCCTCCAGCAGAAATACATGAAAGGGTTAAGGTCAGACAGGTACTGAGCTGCCATCTTGCAAACCCCTCCCTCCCTCCCCACAGCCGCCAAGTTCCCCCAAGATGTTGATGCCGACCCCCCGTTCTCCTCCTCATATTCCTCCCCCTGTCTGAGAGGCAACGTTGTGTGGGAACGGGCTCAGGGGGGGACACATCGACCTGTAAACGGCCACGCATCGCCATATATGGGCGATAGGCCACCCCGAGAGCAAATCCGAACGCTCCTGGGAGGGATGGGCCAAGGGGCCTCTATCGGCGATCACAAGGCGATTAGGGGTCGGTGCATCACCCCCTGAGCCTATCCCGCCCCTGATGTTGCCCCTGATTCTCCCTTCTCCTCCATCCCTCCCTCCCTCTCGCCTACCACAAATTTGATGAGTTCTGCCGTGGATCCTCTTCTCGCGTGGGTCCCGCATCACCAGCCCACCACCTAGGATTGCATGCTGTCTCCATCCAGCATGCCGCTGGTTCAGTCTGTCTCCATTCAACTCTGCGTGCCGTCCGCCGCGGCAGTATAGGATGGCGGGACCGCGCAGCAGTCGCGCCCTCCCCCATTGCGCTCCAGCCATTCTCTCGGGACCTGCCGCCCTGGAGGCGGGCCCATTCAGTTCCCAATTCCCCTCCTGCGGCCGCGTGTCCGCGCGGCGCCCAGAGCACGTGGATCGGGAGCCGGCAAACACACACACACACACACACACCACACACACACACACACATATATATATATATATACACATACCGCAGAGACCACCATTCGGGTGATAAGGAGGTGAGGGGGGGGGAGGGACCAACGTCGCACTCGATTGATCTCACTATCGAACTCACTACCGATCTCACAATCGATCCCAATCGATAGATCTCACAATCGATCTGACTATCGATCTCACAATGGATCTCACGTTCGATCCCACAATCGATCTCACATTCGGTCTCGCTATTGATCCCACAATCGATATCACAATCGATATCGCATTCGATCTGACTATCGATCTCACTATCAAACTCACTATCGATCTCATTATCGATCTCACATTCGGTCTCACTATCGATCTCACGATTGATATCACAATCGATCTCACAATCGATCTCGCGTTCGGCCTCACTATCGATCTCTCTATCGAACTCATTTTCGATCTCATTATCGATCTCACTATCGATATCACAACCGAACTCACAATCGATCTCACATTCGGTCTCATCATCGATCTCACTATCGAAATCACTGACAAGACAAGACAAGAAGCCGTGCATCCATGAAGGACGCGCGGGCAGAAATAGCAACTAAAAAGTTGCCGCGGCCGCAGTGGGCGCCTCAAGGGGGAGGCGGCGGAGGAGGCAGAAAAGCTTCAGATGCTCAGGTGTTCGAGATTGTAGACGGATTGTGCCCATTGCTGCCTTGGTCTCCCTCTGCGCCGGCGGAGTGCCCAATCTTTGGGCGTGCCGTCTGCGTTGCACACCACCCGCTTCACCAAGGAATCGTCTGTTTGTGCAACAAGTTCCCTATACAACTTGCGTTGGCGATCACGTAAAATTGCAGAGAGAGGCTTGGAACCGGCACGCGTCAGAACGGCTGCGTTCGGAACTCTCGAGAAGTAGGAATGAGGCACGCCTAATATCTTGCGCAGGCACCTGCAATGAAAAGCGCCCAGCCTTGTTCTGTCCACCTTTAGCAGCCACAGAGAATCCAAGGAGTAGAGGACCTTGCTCAACACGCAGCTGGTGTAGATCTGCAACTTCCTTGCCCTGCTGATTGCAGCATGCTTCCAAATCTTACAAAGCTGTTGGAATATGCCTTTCCCTTCGCCAAGTCGCCGGTTCAATTCATTTCCCACTCGCCCATCGTGCGTGATCAAGCCTCCTAAGTAGACTGCCTCTGTAACTTGTGTAATGGGCTCCCCGGTCGGCCTCGCCACCACGCTGTCTGAAGCCACTGGCATCTGCAGAGTCTTGTCCCAGTTAAGCTCCAGGCCATATTTGCGTCCTTCCGAAACGACAGCATTAAGTAGAGCTTGGCAGTTTTCCCCATGTCTTGATAGTAGCAACGTATCATCCGCGTAAAGCACGTCTCGGGTAATATCCGGGTTCATCTCGTAGCTGGAGACCGTGGTATACATCATGAAGCATGACACTCTGAACCATAATGAACAAGTACGGGGATAGAGGACAACCCTGAGCTATTCCAGCAGCCTGCCGCCTTTCCGTAGAGCAGCCGCAATGATCCACTATGGTGAAGAAGCGCTCCGAGTATATGCCTTTGATCACGTCTACCATCGGAGAAGGGACCCCAAAGCGCATCAAAGCTGCACACAAGCATTCCGGCTTTAACCTGTCGAACGCCTTTGCCCAATCAAGCAAGATTATCGCAAGGCCCCCGGTGTTGTCCACGTTGGCCGCATCGATGATTCGCCTGATCAACATGAGAGCGTCTGCCGTTCCCCGCCGAGGCCGGAAACCGAATTGAGATGATCTCATTCGTTCTTCAGCACCTCCTCGTAAGAGCCTCTGGTGGCGCATTGACGCCAGCGCCTTGTAGCCAACAGTCAACAGAGAAATCGGGCGGTAGTTGCTAGGCAACGTGTGGTCTCCTTTCTTAAATAGAAGTATTACTTTCGCCCTCCTCCATTTGTCCGGGATATCTTTAGTCGCCCAGCATGTTTGGCAGATTTCCAGTAGAGCCCCGCACGCATGGGCATCTTCAGAAACGACTTTCCAGAATTCTGGCGGGACGTCATCTGGGCCAGCGGCTTTCCCATTTCTCATTTTCCGCAAAGCTTGTTGTAGCTCCCCCAGCGTGAAGGCAGACACATCCACTGGCAACTCGCTGCCCAAAGTGCTTGTTGACGTAGGGCTGATATCTGCAAATTTGACTTCCCATTGGATCTTCTCAAAGTAATCTGCCAAAGCGTCTGGCCTGCCAGCGGTGTCAGTCAAATTATTGTTCATGTCGCGTACTCCTGCGTGCTTCATCTGCGGCTTCTTCCTGAGTTGCTTTACGGCGTCCCATTTTCCTCCCACCAGCGTCTCATGAATCCAATTCGTGCGATCATGCCGGGCTGCCTTCCAGATACGCTTGTGAAGTAGGCGCTCTGCTTGATAATCTCCAGAGCGGCGGCATGCGTCTCTCTGTTCAATCAAATCCAATGTAGATTGGGAAATCCATTCTTTCTTAGCTCGAGCGGGCCTTGTCCGTAATGTGGAAGACGCTGAAGCGAACGCTCGCTCGATGTTGTTGGCCATGTCGTTATGCGATCCCTTCGGCGGCCGGTTGGCCTCCCAAGCCTCAGTGAAAGCCCTGGTATATGCAGCCTTGGTGTCCGGCTCCTGGACAGAATATGCATCTTTTTGACATTGTGTTTGCGTGTCACGGTGTTTCTTGAATGCGAAATTCACCATCACCTTGGTCAGGAAGTGGTGGCTGTTCAATACTACGGTACGGTCTGTCCTGCAATCTTGTACCCAAGGCAATACCGTGTTATGACACAACACGTGGTCAATTTGACTGAACTTGTCCGGCGAAATCGGCTCTGACGGTAGAGTCCCCAAGTTTCTGAACGTAATCTGTTCTTCCACTGGTACCTTGAAAAACGTATTCGCTACCAACACGTCCTTCTCGATACAGTATTCGATCAAAAGTTGTCTGTTAGATACTTGTTGCAGGATGCTGCGGGCTGACCCACCCGAGAATACACTATCTCCAATAATGTCTGATTCCCCCAATCCTTGCTGCAACAACTTGGCGTTGAAGTCGCCCAGTACTAAAGTAGTGCTGTGCGTTGTCGTGGGTTTCGTTATTGCGCCCAACTCGGAAAAGAAATGTTGCCTCTCGTCGTAATCGTGCCCGCTGTGTGGCGCGTACGCGGAGATAAGATCCAAGACACCATGTTGCACTCGAAGCCGCACTGATGCCAATCTTGGCGAATATGTCCTGAAAGCTACAAGTGATGCCCGTGCCCATGGAGCTATTATAAAACCGACTCCTGCGTTGGAAAGCCGTTCTGCGTCGAGTTCCCCGGATAAACAAATTAAGAATCCAAGCTCTTCTTCATAATATGCGCCATGAAGTTGCGTCTCTTGGATACAAAGAATTCCCAGCCCAATGGAGTTCATCATCCGGAACAGCTCGGTAAGCTTGATCCTGGAGTCGCCTCGGAGTCCTTCAACATTCCAAGAACCCAATTGTTCCGAACCCAGCGGAACGCAAGAGCGGCGAGGTTGACACCATAGAGCTGTCTGCCTCGTGGAATGTGTCTGTCCCCCGGCCTGTTGCTGAGTTCGGTGGCCCACGCAAGTACGGGAAGAAGAATGCGAGCCTGTCCTGGCCGACTGTGCCTCGATGTCGGGGCCCTCGTTGTCGTCGGTCAGCCCGTCGACGGGGGCAGCGGCGAAGTGAAGGTTGAGGACCGCCGGGGCCCTGGGTGAAACATGGTCACGATGGGCCCGCCCTTCGGGAACGGCACCCGCGCAAGAAGATGGTGAGGATGTATGTGATGAAGGTGTGCATGTGTAGATGGCCGTAGTGGCAACTTTGTCCAGTATACGTCCATCACAAAATGAACTATCATGCGTTGGAAGGCTTACGGAAACGGTAGCTTTGCCCATCACCGAACCAGATCCCAGAGGAGGGGAAGATGCGGACGTCAGAGCTGGGGATGCCTGCGCCGAAGTAGCCTGGCGGGCCAGCGTCCTCGGCGGTGGCACGCAAGACGCTGATGTAGAAGAAGCCGGGGGAGTAGGAGGAGACGAAGATAAATAAGATGGAGTATGAAATTGTAATTGTTGCTGCGGCTTGGAGTTGTCGCCCATGCCGGCTGCAAAAAATGTGCGGGATGCCGTAGGTCTGAACATAGCGGTAGCTTTGCCCTGGTTACGCCCAGAACCATCGGACTCAAGAGAACTAGGATGAGGAGGTCCATCTTCAACATATCTGTTGACGACTTTTCGGGGGCAGACATCTGAAACCGACTTGTTGGAGAAATTGGTAACTTTGCCCAGCATATCCCCAATGATCAAAAAATTAGGCGGGTCAGATTGCGGATGTCCTTGTTCACCGGCTCCGGTATCAAGTCGGACGTTCCCTGATACTTGCCGCATTTCCTACGCCTTCCCGTCACCCTTAGATTTGCACTTCGCCCCTCCCTTCATCCCTGCAGTCGCCCGGGTGACTAAGGAATCGCATTTAGCTATCAATTCTTTTAGTTTTTCGTGTTGTTGTAGTTCCTCCCACTTCTCCCATTCCTCCTCCCACTTACGAGTAAGATGCGTGCCGTCCGTTAGTGATCTCATTACCGATAGTGATCTCATTACCGATAGTGATCTCCTTAAATCACTACCGATCTCATTACCGATAGTGATCTCACTACTAACTCAATCGATCGATCTCACAATCGATCTGACTATCGATCTCACAATAGAATCCACAATCGATCTCACATTCGGTCTCACTATCGATATCACTATCGATATTACAATCGATCTCACAATCGATATCCCATTCGGTCTCACAATCGATCTCACTATCGATCTCATTATCGATCTCACATTCGGTATCACAATCGATCTCACAATAGATCTCACAAGCGATCTGACATTCGATCTCACGTTCGATCTCACAATCGATATCACTACCGATCTCACTATCGATCATCAAAACAAAACATCAACATCGTCCAGCGGGACACCGGCGGGACACCGCGGGGCCCCGGCCGCCCGGAAGGGAATCATTTCGTCCGGCCGCGCCTCAGCCACACTGGACACCAGCGGGACACTGGCGGGACACCGCGGGCCCCCGGCCGCCCGGAAGGGAGACATTTGATCCGGCCGCGCCTCAGCCACACGGGACACCAGCGGGACACCGGCGGGACACCGCGGGCCCTCGGCCGCCCGGAAGGGAGACATTTGGTCCGGCCGCGCCTCAGCCACAGGAGACTTTCTCTCGCCCGCCCACGCAGCTTCGCATCGCCCGCACGCACGGCACGCACGAACACGAAACCGAAATCGCTTTCCCGGTAGGGGGGCCCTCCGTTCCACTTCGATCTCACCCCCTCACCTCCGATATATATATATATATATATGTGTACACACAACCATATATATACATACATATGCTGATATATGTGTATGATTATGTCTGTATGTATGTATGTGTGTATGTCTGTCAGTCTGTCTGTCTGTCTGCCTGCCTGCCTGCCTGCCTGCCTGCCTGCCTGTATGTATGTAAGTATGTAAGTATGTATGTATGCATGTATGTATGTATGTATACATGTATGTATGTATGTGTGTATGTATGCATGCATGCATGCATGCATGTATGTATGTATGTATGTATGTATGTTTGCGTGTGTGCGTGTATGCATGTATGCATGTATGCCTGTAAGCATGTATGCATGTATGCATGTATGCCTGTATGTGTGTATACGTGTAAGCATGTATGCATGCATGCCTGTATGCATGTATGCCTGTATACATGTAAGTGTGTAGGCATGTGTGTATGTATGCATGCATGCATGCATGTATGTGTGTATGCATGTATGGATAGATGTATGTGCGTACGTACGTACGTACGTGCGTTTGTACGAATGTATATATGTATGCATGTATGTATGCATGCATGCATGTATGTATGTATGTATGTGTGCATGTATGTATGTGTGTTTGTATGTATATATGTATAGATGTGTGTATGCATGTATGTATGTATGTATGTGTGTGTTTGTATATAAATATGTGTATGCATGTATGTGTGTATGTATGTATGTGTGTATGCATGGATGTATGTATGCTTGTATGTATGTATATATATATATGTATATGTGCACGTATGTATGTATGTATGTATGCATACATGTATACATATATGTATGTACGTATGTATGTATGTATGTATGTATGTATGTATGCATGTACGGATGTGTATGTATGTATGTATGTATGTATGTGTGTATGTATGTATGCATGTATGTATGTATGTATGTATGTATGCATGTATGCGTTCATGCGTGTATGTATGTATGTTTGTAAGTATGTATGCATGCATGCATGCATGCATGTATGTATGTATATATGTATGTATGAGAGAGCGTGATCCACCGCCGCTTTACTGTGGAAAATTGCCAACCTTTTCCTCCGGAACCCGGGGGTCGCCCCCCCCCCCCTCCGAAAATCCCCCCCCCCTGCTGGAACCCCTCCCCCCCCCCCCCCCTTCCCGGCAAAACCCCCCCCTCCCCTAACCCCTCCCCCCCCCCCCCCCCCCTCCCGTTCGAAAACCGGGGGGGTCACTACCGGTTCGAACCCCTCCCCCCCCCCCCCCCCCCCCACGGATCCGGAAAACCGGGGGGGGTCACTACTGGTTCGAACCCCCCCCCCCCCTCTACTCACCGCCAGCAAACGACTCCCGGTCCCCACCACCGTCCGCATCACATCCCCCACTGGTGTTCCCAGCACCACTGTCCTCACCACCGCTGTCCCCACTGGTTCCACCACCGCCCCTACTGTCCCCACCAGTGGCCCCACCACTGTCGCACTGTCCCCGCTGTCCCCAGAACTGTTCCCACCACGGTTCCACTCTCCCCACTGTCTCCACGGCCCCAACCACTGCCCGACTATCCCCACTGTCCCCACTGTCCCACTGACTCCTCCGCTGTCCCACTGAGCTGTCCCACTGTTCCCACCACTGTCCCCACTGTCCCCACCACTGTCCCCACTGTACCTCTGTCCCATTGTCCCACCGCCGTCCTCGCCACCGCCTTCACCACTGTCCCCACCACCATTGTACCCTCCACTGTCCCACTGTTTCCACCTCATTCCCATTGTCCCCACACCACTGTCCCCACCACCACCGTCACCACCACTGTCCACTGTCCCCCCCTGTTCCCATCATTGTCCCCACCACTGTCCCCACCACTACCGTCCCCACCACTGTCCCACTGTCCCACTGTCCCCACCACTGTCCCGCTATCCCCTCACCACTGTCCCCACCAACACCGTCCCCACCACTGTCCGCACCCCCACTCGGTTTTCGAGGGGGGGGGGGGGTTCGAACCGGTAGTGACCCCCCCCGGTTTTCCGGATCCGGAGGGGGGGGGGGGGGGGGGAGGGGTTCGAACCGGTAGTGACCCCCCCCCCTTTTCATGATGAGCAGGGGGGGGGGGGAGGGGTTCGAACCGGTAGTGACCCCCCCCGGTTTTCCGGAGGGGGGGGGGGGGGGAGGGGTTCGAACCGGTAGTGACCCCCTCCAGTTTTCCGCCAGCAGCGGTAGAACACGCTCTTTCGTATGTATGTATGTATGTATATATGTATGTATGTAGGTGTATACATATATATATATATAGATATGTATATAGATATGTGTATATATATATATATATATATATATGCACCTATACATATTCCCCCCTGCCCCTCAAACAGGGCGGAGGGGTGGCCTGCAGTCTCAGACAGAAGCCGTTCCCACGGCGGGGGCTGCCGGCCAGGGCCCGTGCAGGCCCCGCCTGCGTGGAAACATTCCCCCCTCGAGCCGCCCCTCCCGCCCTCCGCACGCGCGGGCTCCCGAGGGCAGGCGGGCCTGGAGCCTTCTGGGGCCGACGCTCCTGTGGACGCCTCTCGTCGGCTCGATCGAGCGAGGGGCAACATCAGGGGGAGACGCGTTCAGGGGGGGCATCGAGCTGCAATCGGCGATAATGGGAGGCCTAGAGGTCGACACCAACACCAGTGTCGGCACAGATTTCTAGGAGGATCATCTTCCCCCGGTTGAGGCATGCCCATTTGTTGGTGGTGGTGCCCATTTCCAGGCCTCGAATATACATCGCCGTTCAATCGGCGGTAGGCCCCTATCGGCGATGGATGGGCGATCGGGGGTCGATGTAGCATCCCTGAGCCCATCGCCCCCCAACACCTGACAAAACTCCTAATCGAAAGCCCCAGCTCGAGGCTGGAACCTTCGAGGCCGAGGCTCGAGCTCTTCGGGGGCCAGGGCTCCCGGACGCTCGTCGGCTCGGGGATCGGACGTCGAGGTCCGCGGCTGGAACCTCGAGGGTCGAGCTTCGAGGCTGGAACCTTCGGGGGCCGACGCTCCTGGCCACTTTGTCGGCCCGAGGCTGGAAACTCGAGGGTCGAGGTTCGAGGCTGGAAATTCGAGGGGCGGCGCTCGAGGCTGCGCGGTCCCAGGAAGTCCCGACCCTTTCCCCGGCCATCCTTTCGCAGTTCTGGAGCCTGGCGTCTGACCTTGGAGGCCGAAAACGACGAAACTCCGCATGCCATGTGTCAAAACATTGGGTGGACCAGTTGCATCGGTGCTGTGCTCCCTGCTGGCGGGGCATTTCCTGAACCGGCCAGGAGGGTCCCGGGCATGGCCGCGGTGGCGCTTCTGGTGGCACCTCCCGCCGCTGCCTCCCGGAAGCCGTGCGCCTCGCTGGTGCCGCCCAGGACGGCCCTTGGCTGCTACTCGCTGGAGGGCGCTTGCCCGGCTCCGCCAGGTCGCCTGCCGCGCTGTTCCTGCGGCTGGGCGCCCGTGCCTGGCTGTTCCTGCGGCTGGGCGCCCCTTGTTTTCCCAGCCGCGTTGCCTGCACCAGCCCGGTCAGCCGCCTTCCCCGCCCCTGCCCCGCTGCTATTGCAGCTGGGCGCCCGCGCCCCGCCAGCCCTGTGGCCTGGCGTCCCCGCCACACCCGTTGTGACGCGTGCACCCGCTGTGACGCGTGCACCTGTTCCCGTCTCTCGCCGCCTTGCCGCCGCCTGGGCGTCCCCTGCGACGGCTGGCGGCTCCTCGCCGCGCTGCGCCACCTCAATGATTGGTTCTTTGCTAAGCGGCTCCCGGCCTCCTGGCCGTATCGCTGCTCGGCCTTGGAGCCCTCGGCGGCCTTGCAAACGGCAGCCCTGCAGCCCCGCTCTCAACTGCTCAGCGCGGCAGCATCGCAGAATTGCAGCAGCTTGCTGCAGCGAGCTGGTCGCTGGCCTCGGCCCCGTGCTCGCTGGCTATCCCGCGTCCCGCTGGCGCCGTATCGCAGCAACGCCTGCCACCCGCGGCCTCCTGACGAACACCCGGATGATGCCCGCTTCGGTGGGCTCGCTCGCACCGCCCCTCCTGTGCTCGCTCGACTGGGCCTACGTTTTCAGCGCCTGCAGCCGCTGCCTCAGCCCCTGGCTGTGGGCGCAATGCCGCTCCACTTCACCTGCCAAGTCGCCTCAGCAACGAGCGGCCGCCCCGGCCACTTCTGCCGAAGCTCTTCGAGCGTTGAGTGCCCTCTTCCCCCGCCCTTTATCCGCGGCCGCCCTAGAGTTTCAGTTTCGAATTTCTCGAAGCCTCGAGGTCTGAGATTGGAGGCTTGAGGACCTCGGACGCTTTCGTCGGAGCTCGGCGGCATTCCAGCCTCGGATTGCCCTTCGACAGCGCCTCGCCGAGAGCGTTCTGGGGGTACCCAGATTGTCCTGAACGGAAGCTGGAGGCCCGAGTTTTTTGTCTGACAGAACAACCAAACAGTAGACCTCTCGGGAACAGCCAACGGCGACGGATGAGGCGCCCAGGGCCGCCCCCGTGAGGTTTTCAGGCCCCGAATTCCTACTCCTCGCCCTGGAAGGTTCGCTCTGCCTGGTATATCACAATGGTATATCACAATGATACCGGAGAAAAACCCCAATCAGATTTCTGTTAGGGCTATAGGGCTACAAGGCTGTAGGGCTATTGGGCTATAGGGCTATACGGCTATCGGACTATCAGGCTATAGGGCTATAGGACTGCGACCTATAGGGCCGTAGGGCTATAGGGCTATGGGGCTGTAGAGCTATATGGGCTATGGGGCTATGGGGCTATAGGGATATAAGGCTATTAGAGCTATAAGGATATAAAGCTATAGGGCTACAGGGCTATAGGGCTATACGGCTATAGAGCCATAGGGCTACTGGGCTATTGGGCACCCCCGGGCACCCCCGGGCACCCGGGCACCCCTGGGCCCCCAGGCACCCGGGCCCGGCCACCGAAATCGGCCACCCGGGCACCCCCGGGCACCCCCGGGCACCCGGGCACCCGGCCCCGGCCACCGAAATCGGCCGCTCACCTCACCTCAGCTTTATATCCGCTAGGACCCCTACAGAAGCAAGCTCTGATTGGGGAATATATCCGACGATGTGATTGTCTCTATGTCAGGGTTCTTCCTTGGTTTCGGCATTGGGGGTCTGTTATCGAGCTCCAGGACAATCAGAAACGGATCCAGGACGAAAAACGACCCCCCGCAAGCGTTTGGGACCTCTGGGGCCGCCCCCGCGCGGTTTCAGGCATCGGATTCCGATCTTCGAGTCGGGGCGATCGAAATGGGTGCGGAACGAAAGGGGACGAAGGACTATCCATTTTGAAGAGGAGCCGCTGTCGCTATCGCCGCGGACGATGCCCACTCGAGATCAATCGGCGCCAATGGCCGCTCCCGAAAGAATTCCGACCTTCGAGGTTCCTCGTTGCAGAGGAAGGTGCCGATACCGCCATCCTTCCTTCGTTTTCGCCTATTTGGGCCTCCTGGGAGGCCCTCGTCGCCACGGCTGGATTCGCGTTGGAATTCTGGTCGGAACGCACCTTGGTGGAGGTAGGGGAATAACGGTATTGGTATCTATTGGTTCCCTAGTTCCAGCCTCGATTCTCAGAGCTTAGGCCCTTGACATTTGAGCCTCAGCCCCTGAGATTCCATACCTCCAACATATTGTTTTTCTCGTCGCAGCGCGGAAGAGGCAATCCGCACGCGCGCGCTCTACTGGCCCAAGGCATTGCATACTTGTTCTCCGGCGGCACGAAGGAGGGCAGCAAGCGTAGGAGGCGGCCCTGGGCGCCTCGCCCGGCGCGCCCTCGGCCGGCCCTGCGTCCACCAGCCGGAATTGCACCGGCCTCCGGTGGCGCGCGATTGAGGCCGCGTCGGGGCGGCCGGCGGCGCGGCGCTCCAGCGGGTAACGACGGGGGGGGGCCTCCTCCCTTCCCCAAGCTCCGATGACACTCATGGCTTTCTCGATCTGGGCGTTTCGCCTCGAGGGCGGCATGGGGCCCGTTGTCGGGCCCCGAGATCAGCAAAAACGGACCCGGGACGACAAACCACTCCCGCCTTCCTCATCATAGGAAGCAACTCCTGGGAGGTCGCAAGGACGAGTGAAAGCTATGAGCCCCATTCGGACCAGTAGGCTGGTCTAGCCTGGTCACGCCCGATTCAGCGGGATCCAGCCAGATTCAGCGGGATCAAGACGGATTAGGCTAGGTTTCGACAGGAGGACCACTTCTCAGATCAGACGAGGCCAGGACAGGGGCAACAAATCGGACCAGGACAAATCTGATATTTCGGACATCTGGCGGATCTGGAGGGTGTGTCGGGCGCCGCGGCCATTCCAGTGCGCTCCAGAACGCTCCGAGAGCGTTCCCGGTCGCTCTGAATCAACTTATCCCTGTGTTGATGTTGCCCTCAACGGCTTGTCTGCAAGGGGCCTATACAATCAACTGTTCTTACAAGCTAGTAGATGCGTGGCTGGACCCGGAATCGGTGTGGCGACATGGCCTCCCGCATGGCCTCCCGTACGGTCTCCCGCATGGCTCACAACATGGCCTCCCACATGGTCTCCCGAATGGCATCTAGCACTCCCTTCTGGTGTCCCTTCTCGTCTCCCGTGTGGCTCCCGAATGACATCCCGAAAATGATCCCTTATTGTCTCCCTTCTGGCTTCCTCCTATGGCCTGACTGTAGTACTCTCTAGAGTACTCTCTGTAATATTCTCTGCACATGGTAGCGCTGCCGTGATCGCTCTGAAGGGCTGTTTGCGGTTGACTTCTGCCGAAAGGGTGTAATTTCAATCCTGGCGTTCTCGTAGTTTTCAACCTCCGGGGCCCTTTATCGAGCCCCAGGGCTATCAGAAACGGATCCTGAACGACAAACTACACCAGGGGAAGGGGTCAGGACCTCAGGATTCGCGCATGGAAAATTCTAGCCAGAGCCCAATATCCCCAAAGAGCGCTTTTTGTGCCAAGGTGGCTCCTAAGGGTGTTCGAGCGTTCACCTGTTTCTGATCCGCCCGCACCTTCGGCGTGGTCCACTGATTCTCCTGGTCGTCCTTGCCCTCTTCCTCCTCCTCTCCTCCTCCTCCTCCTCGTCCTTCTCCTTCTCCTCCTCCTCCTCCTCCTCCTCCTCCTCCTCCACCCCCTCCTCCTTCTCCTCCTCCTCCTCTTCTTCCTCCACCTCCTCCTCTCCCCCCCTCCTCCTCCTCCTCCTCCTCCTCCTCCAACTCCTCCTCCTCCTCCAACTCCTACTCCTCCTCCTTCTCATAGCATCATCATCATAATCAGAATCGGCATCAGCATCAGCATCAGCATCAGCATCAGCATCAGCATCATCATCATCATCATCATCATCATCATCATCATCAGCATCAGCAGCATCAGCATCATCATCACCATCACAACCATCATCATCATCAGCATCATCATCGTTATCATCATCATCGTCATCATCATCGCCACCACCACCACCATCATCATCATCAGCATCATCATCGTCATCATCATCATCATCATAAGCATAAGCATCATCATCATCAGCATCAGCATCAGCATCATCATCATCATCATCATCATCATCATCATCATCATCATCATCATCATCATCATCCCCATTCACCCCTCCTCCTCCTCCTCCTCCTCCTCCTCCTCCTCCTCCTCCTCCTCCCCTTCCTCCTCCCTGTGCCGACGCCATTCGATACTGGGTAGAGGGGAAAAGCTCAAGGGACGCACGGGGCTCCACTAAGATTTCCCTGAACTCGAAAAGCACTCCTGGGTAGCCCTTTTTCCAGTGAGTGGCCAGTTGACAATGGCCTATAGGACCTTTCGCCAGCACTCTCAGGACAGGCGCGGCCGCCCCAGGGAAGCGAAGCCGCATGGGCCCGGATGCCCATCCGTGTCGATGGACAGGCACGGGTACCCGCCTCTGGTGCCTGAAACAAGGGCGGCAGTGCTGGCGATCGTGCATCCGCAGATCCTGCGCGTTGGCGTTCGTCGCGAGGCAGTCGTCTCCAGGACACGGCCCGGCGGCAAAGCTGGCGGTCCCGCACGCTCACATTCCCCTGGGCCTCGCACTTCGTTTCCTGCGGGCTCGGCCTGGCGACAACGCGAGTTTGCGCTCATTTGCTCAGTCTGCGCGCCTGCCCCCGTCGCGAGGCGGATGCCTCAAGGACGCTGCCTGGCGGCAAGGCCGACGGCCCTGCGCGCTCTCACGCCGCTAACAAGGTTCGTCCTCGCTAAGACGCCGCCGAACGGCAATGCTGGCCATCGTGCGCCCGCAGATCACGCTCGCCCACGCCAGTCACGAGGCCGCTGCCTCGAAGACGCAGCCCAACGGCAACGCCGGCGGCCCTGCGCGCTCGCATCTCCATGGTTCTCGCACTTCGTCTCCTGCGGGCACTGCCTGGCGGCGACGCCAGTTCGCGCGCATTTGCAGCGTCTGCTCGCCTGCCCAAGGCAGGCGCGCAGGGGGGCGGGCTGCCCCCGTCGCGAGGCAGATGCCTCCAGGACGTTGCCTTTCGGCAAGGCCGGCGGCCCTGCGCGCTCTCGCGTCAAACGGTCACCACCGTTCGTCCTCTTCGAGACGCCGGCTGGCGGCGATGCTGGCCATCGTGCGCCCGCAGATTACGCGCGCCCACCGCGATTACGATTCGGCGGCCCTAAACGCCCACTTGTCCCCGGCTTCCACACTTTGTTCCCTGTGGGCACTGCCTGGCGGCAACGCCAGTTTGCGCGCAATCGTCGATTGCCCGGCGGCAAGGCCGGCGGCCCCGCGCGCCCCCGCGTCGAACCGCCACCGAGACTCGTCATCTTTGAGACGCTCGCCAACATCAACGGCATGCACAGCGCCCGCGGAATACGTGCGCCCACCCCCGTCGCGATGCCGCTGCCTCATGGGCGCGAGCCGGAGGCAAGGCCGGCGGCCCCGCGCATCCTCGCGCGGCGCCGATGACCAAAATTATTTCTGGACAGTGGTTGGCGGCAGTGCCAGATTGCGTGCGCCCAAGGGCGCAGCCTGGCGGAAAGTCCGCTGGCCCTGCAACTCACAACGTCGAACCGCCACCACAATTTGTCTTCTTTTGGAAGCAGGCAGGCGGCAATGCCAGCCATCGCGCGCCGGCAGATCACGCGCGCCCACAATCGCACGCCGCCCGGCGGCGAGGCTGGCGGCCCGTGCATTCCCGCGTCTCCCCAGTCACCGCGCTTCGTTTTCTTTTGGGCGCTGGCTGGCGGCAATGCTGGCTCTCGCGCGCCCGCAGTCGCCGCGGGCGTGCCCCTTCCGAGAAGAATTGCCTCAAGGACACGGCGCGGCGGCGAGGCCGGCGGTCCTCCGCGCCCTCGCGAGGCCCGCGATGCCGCGGTTCGCCCCCTCTCGCACGCGGTCTGGTGGCAATGCCCGCTCGCGGCGCGTCCGCAGATTCTGCGCGCGCGTGCTCCCGTCGCGGGGCAGTCGCCTCAACCGAACGGCAACGATAGGGGGGACTGGAAAAGGGGGGGGAACATCAACCTGGAATCTGCGATACATCGCCAATAGATCGGCGATAGGCCCCAGATAGTGCATCCGCATGCGCCTGGGCAGGTTGGGGCTGTTGGGCCCCTATCGGCGATCAGCGGGCAATTGGGGGTCGACGCGCCCCCTCTTATGTCTATCCCCCCCTATGGTTGCCCCTGATCACGGGCGTTGCCTGGCGGCAAGGCCAGCAGCCATGCGCGCGCGCATTGGCCAGGACAGACAGATGTCTCGGCCGGGCGACGCTCGGCGGCAGCGCCAGCTCGCGGGCGCCCGCGGATTCCGCGCGCTCGCCCCCTGTCGCGAGGCACATGCCTCAAGGGCGCTGCCCAGGAGCAGGGCCGGCGGCCGCGCGCACCCGCGCGAAACCGCTAACCAGGTTTGTCTCCTAGTGGGCGGTGTCTGGCGGCAGCGCTGGCCACCGTGCATCCGCAGATGCTGCGATTTGACCCTCGTCGCGTGGCAGTCGCCTCAAGGGCGCGGGCTGGCGGCCAGGCCAGCCGCCCTGCGCGCTCACATCTCCCCGGTTATCACACTTCGTTTGGTTGGACATGTTTGTCGCAACGAACTTCGACGTTAATAGCGCGCCCTGTCATTAACGTAGTCACTCGCCTTTCCCCCCGCAGCCTTCCCCCTGCAGAAATGCGCAGCGTCAGGGTAGAATATGCTGCGCCCGTTGTCTGCAATTTGCGTCGTCTACAAAAGGCGTAAAAGCCTACGCGCAGGGGGGCCTACACCTCTTGTCAGATCAGCGCCCCCGCCACCCTCTCGGACGCGCGAAATGGGGGCCAGGCGCGCCCCCTTGAGCGTCTGTCGCTCGCGCTCGCGCGCACTCAGCGTTCTGTCGCACGCGCGCCCCCGCCCGTCTCACGCACGACTTTACTTGGCCCTACCCAGCATGAGGCAGGAACTGAGGGAGTCACAGCGCCCCAATTGCAACCGCCCCTGGCGGGCGCCCTGAACCTCCAACTCCGCTGTCGCGCAAGTCACGCATGGAGCAGCGAAAATGTCGCCAATATCGGCGCCAGCAATTTCGGCGCCAGCCCGACGCCCCGAGGACGGGCTAGCATCCTACGCGGCAGCTGCCTTGGCCAGCGCAATACGACTGCGGATAGGCCAGCACACCCACGCATTGCCGTTGACGCGGCCGAAACTTGGCGCGGAAATGATGCGGTCGTTTGTTCCGCTTCGCCACGTCGTTCCGCTGCTGGCATGCTGGGTTGCGGGAGGCAGAGGAGATCTCACATGCGCAACACATCGTCGGTCCCTTGCGCCATCTACAAATGGCGGAAACGTCAACTCTCGGGGCGGGGGTCTACACCCACTATCAGATCAGCACCCAAGTCAACATCGCGGAATTGCGAACTGAAGTGCTCGGCGTACCCCGTCAAGCATCTGTCACTCGCGTACGCAAGCGCTCTTTGACTTCTCTCGCATGCGTGCCCCCGCCCGTCTCATGTATATCTTGACTCAGTCTTCTCCGACATGAGGGCAGGAGATGAGGAACTCACAGCGCCCCACTTGCAACCGCCCCCAGCGGGCGCCCTGAATCTCCAACTCCTCTGGCGCGCAAGGCAAACATTGAACGATGAGAATGTCACGAATTTCGGCGCCCCTACGTTCCTGGGATGGGCCGGCCCACTCAAACATAATCCTGTTAACGGGGCCGAAACTCGGGGCGGAAATGCGACGTTTGTCCCACTTCGCTACGTTGCTCCGCTGCCGGCATGCTGGGGTGTGGGAGGTGACGAAAAAACTTCGTCTCACGTGCAACCGCATCCAGCGGGTGCAGAGACCCTTACGGGCCGCCGTCAGTGGCCCACCGAAACATGCGTCGTCCCCGTGGCCCCCCCCTGCTTCCCCAAAGGGCGGCGGCCGGCTCTAATGCGGAACAGGTCGCACCTGTCGCAAGACCAGCGGCGACATCGGCGGCAGGGCACTGAGCCGCCCAGTTCACCCTTAGGGTGGTCACCCGTCCTGACTGTGCGTTGCCTTTTCGAGTCAACCCTAGAGTGGTGAAACGCTTGCGGTCCAACCTGCGGCAGGGTGGCGTCCCAACCTGCGGCAGGGTGGCCCCCCCCTGGCACCCCTCGGGTGGCGTCCCAACCTGCGGCAGGGTAGGTTCCCCTGCCCTGCTGCGAATGAGTTCCCCCCTTCACTAGCAGGAAGGCGACACTCCACGTGGTTGAGCAGGACCACATATTCCCCGTAAGAGATCTAACCGTCCCGCCCTTGCGGCCCCCCGTAAGAGCACTCCTGGGGCCCGTCGACATGGCTGTTGTGGATCTTGCGTATTACGCGATTCTGGGGACAGACAGCTCATCCTCCGCACAGGCAGTGGGACATGCAACATGATTGATCACCTGTACAGTACATGGCGACATGGGCCACCGAAGTGCCCCCTGTCAAACCTAAGATGCCGCATAATGGTGGCATGGGGTTACGTTGTCCACATACGCCATCCGCGTATATCTGGGCAGCATCCTGCCGCACGTGCGCGCACGCGCATCCACGCAGCGTATTCTGAGCGTCCCGCACTCACTTCCTTGGCGTCCTGACCTCGCCGCCTCCTCCACGCCGGTAGGTGGTGAGGAAGACATAGCCTCTCAAACACAACCGCCTCCGCCGTGTGCAGATATGCTCCAACTTCTCTGACGCACAAGCTGCGAATGGATAACGCATATCACAACGGAGGTGGCTGACTAGTGGTATGCTGACACTTATACCACGGTCCTGCAACGGTCCTTGTACCTTCTGGCACCGTTCCAAGGGTGGGTGAGCCCTTGTGCCCCATCCGAATTCACAGGTTTATGCCTACCCTCACGGGCATCAGCGCTACACTACAATCCTCCTTCGCCTCCTCCTCCTCCACCTCCTCCTCCTGAGCCGGCCAGAAACGCTGTCCAGTTGGATCGATTGGATCGACGCGGAACCGTTCTGGGATCGCCGCTGGAGTAGATCTTAATCGTGAATGTTGACACTTCGCGAAGACACTACGCTAAATCCACTAGCGTTGTGTCAGAGCCAAGCGACTCTGACACCACGCTATGACACTACACGAGCTTCGCTAGCGTTGGGTCAAAGTCAAGCGAAACCATAAGGAAAAGCAAACAAACAAAAACTCGTCCTTCTCCCCCACATCAGCTGTAACGTAGTGTCACAGTGTATTGTCACACTAAGGTGTCCCCAACACTACGCCATGACACTACGCTAACCGTATGAATCCTTTGTCACGGAGAGGAATACAGCAAGGTAAAACCCAAGGGAAAAGCAAGCAAAACAAATCTTCTCTCCCACACACCAACCGTAGCGTAGTGTCATCGTGGAGCGTCACACCCGGAATGGAAGAGGATTCTACGTACAGCACACCACAGCACACCACAGCGAAACCACAGCTGAACCATAGCTCAACCAACGCAAACCACAGCAAATGCACAGCAAAACCACAGCACAGTAAAGCAAACCAGAACAAACCACAGCACAACCACGGCAAACCACAACAAACCACAACAAAACCACAACAAACCACAGCAAACCGCAGCAAAACCACAGCAAACCACAGCAACCCGCAGCAAACCGCAGCAATACCATAGCCAGCCATAACAAAACTGGGAGCTTGGGAAAGGTGTCCGCAACACTACGCTATGACACTACGCTAACCGTCGCGGAGAATCCTTTTTCACAGAACAGAGTCAAGCAACACCCTAAGAAAAACACACACACAAAAACATCTTCGTTCTGCCCCACCTCAACCGTAGCATAAGGTCACAATGCAGTGTCACAAAGCAACACTACGCTATGACACTACGCAAACCGTAGCGTAGAATCCTCTTCCACAGAGCGAAGCCCAGCAAAATGCTAAGGAACAGCAAACAAAACAAGTCTTCATTCTCCCCCACCTCAACCGTAGCGTAGTGTCACAATGTAGTGTCACACTCAGGTGTCCGCAACACTACGCTATGACCGCAGCGTAGAACCCTCTTTCCCAGAAAGGAATCAGGCAACATCCTAAAAGAACTGCAAACAAACAAACTCTTCCTTCTCCCCCCGCCTCAACCGTAGCGTAGTGTCATAGTGTAATGTCACACCATGGTGTCACCAACACTACGCTATGACACTACGCTAACCGTACCGTAGTGTCACAAATGTAATGTCGCACCCAGGTGTCCCGCTATGATATTACGCTGATACTAGCGTCGTGTCTTGGCCAGCTGTCACCAACACAACACTATGACACAACGCAAACTTTACTGTCCAGAACGCTACGCCATGACACTACGCTAACCGTAGCGTGGTGTCACAGTGTAGTGTCACACCCAGGTGTCTCCAACACTACGCTATGACACTATGCTAACGGTAGCGTGGTGTCACAATGTAGTGTCGCACCCAGGTGTCCCGCTATGATACTACGCTAATACTTGCGTTGTGTCTCAGCCAGCTTTCACCAACACAACACTACAGCACAACGCAAACTTTACTGTCCGGAGCACTACGCTATGACACTACGCGAACCGTGGCGTAATGTCATTGTGTAGTGTCACACCCAGGTGTCTCCAACACTACGCTATGACACTACGCGAACCGTAGCGTACTGTCACAGTGTAGTGTCACACCCAAGTGCCCGCAAGACTACGATATGACACTGCGACACAACACAACGCAACGCGATGACACAACACTGACTTTACGTTGTTCGAAACACTACGCTATGACACTACGATAACCGTAGCGGTGTCACAATGTAATGTCGTACCCATGAACCCGCAACACTACGCTATGGCACTACGCGAACCGTAGCGCAGTGTCACAGTGTAGTGTCACACCCAGGTGCCCGCAACACTACGCTATGGCACTACGCTAACCTTAGCGTAGTGTCATAGCCACTTGTCTCCAACACAACACTGAAACACAACGCTAACTGTACTTTCTTCACGATGAGGAGTGTAAATTCACAATTAAGATTCACTGCCACGCCGCTGGGTCGACACGGCACGAACCTGCCGTAGGCCGCCGGTGGAAAGGTGGCGCCCCCGAGCGTCTCCCGATCTTCCTAAAAGAAACGCCTGCATGAACATACACTTTCGGAAGCCGCGCGGCTAACTTGGAACGGCGCTGACCCCCCCTCCCTGGCGCGCGGAAGGCACAAATGGCGTCGCCGGAGGCGCCGCCAGTGAGGTCCAGCGCCGTTCCAAGAGATCCGCGCGGACCTCTGACAAGTTGTTGTTCCAGGGAGGGAGAGCGCAACAACCTGACTAACGACCCCCCTGGACAGCGTACGCCATTACGCGTACACCGACCCGCTATGCAGAGCCCCAGGTATCTGGTAAAACGCCACACATACCTCCAAAAATCAAAGATCCAAATTGGTGTTGTTTGCTCTGTGACCAGCGTTTCCCTGGCTGAGGGGCAACGATACGAAGGGGGGACTGGCTCATTGGGGGAAACGTTAACATGGAATCGGCGATGCATTGCCGAAAGATCGGCGATAGGCCCCCGATAGCGAGTCCACACGCTACTGAGCGGGGTGGGCTATCGGGCACCTACTACCGACGAAGACTGGGCGATTGGGTGTCGATGCGGCATGCGTTACTCATCTGAGCCTACCCCCCCAAGAAGGGTTGCCTCCTGGCTTTCGGTTCATAACGCGGCTCTCCTGCGGCCGATCGGGACGATCCGGCCCCCCTTGACGCCTCTCGGCGAGACGATGCTGCGAGAACGCATCCCGAGGCAGGAAAGCCGCCGAGAGCCGACGAACACGTCCGAACACCAAAACAGAAAACACGTTGCCTTCAGCGTTGCCCCTCCTTGCCCAGATCTCCTCTCCCTGAAGATTTAATACACGGCATCAACATCACTTCTCAAGGTCCACGAAGATGTCTTGGATCGGCGCTGACCCTCCTCCCTGGCACGCGGAGCGCGCCAAGGGCGGCGCTGGAGGCGCCGCCAGGGAGGCCCCAACGCGGATACAAGAAATCCACGAGGAGCTCCATGAAATGCTGTCTGTGCAGTGTCTGTTGTCTCAGATCGCTGCCCGAGAACTCCTCCCCCTCTGGCGCCGACCCTGACCTGGCCCTCCCCCCCCCTGGCGCTCAGTGCCCGCCTCCCCATGTTGCTCAGCAGCGGGCTCTGCTGCCTCGCGGGGGGGCGGCGCTCCGCGGGGCGGCCAGGGGCGGTGGCGAGGGGGCCGCCGAAGCTCCCCGAGGTGCCGACTTCTGGCGACCACGTCGGGTCTGCGCCGGATCGGAAACGGATCGGGTCGATATCGGATCGCAGACCTCAGCTCCGGCGGCTGGCCCTGCCCGATGTCGACGAGTCGAACCGAATCGGACCGAAGCGGAATCGCGGACCAGGCCCGCGAATCTCATCGCATCGGATCTGATCTGATCGTGGGCAGCCCTGCACGTGGTTCTGGGCAGGGGGGCGCTGGGACCGCCGAGGCTCCCCATAGGTGCAAACTGCCTGCGGCCACGGGGTGCTGGGCAGAAAAGGACGAGGCTTCGAGGGATGGGGCCCTGAGGGCGAGAACCTCACACGGCGAAGGTTCGACTTGTGGTCAGCTTCATACCCTTAGGGCACCATCCCTCGAGAAGGAGAGGAAGCGCCCCGAGAGACGAGGACACTCAAGCGAGGCCCCTGCGGAGCGGACGGGCGGCAGCCTGGGGCTGGGCCGGGGTCCGCCGCGCAGGCCGCGCGTACTCACCCGAGGCTGGGAGCGGTGTCCCACCGTTTTCACCTCAGAAGAAGTTGGCAGGCCATTGCGAGGGCCATGTTCTCACTCCGCAAAAGAGGCACAAAACCGCATAAACGTAACTTCCCTGAGGTCCTCGCGGATTTCTTGGATCGGCGCTGGGTCCCCCTCCTTGGCGCGCGAAGCGCGCCAGAGGCGGCACCGGAGGCGACGCCAGAGGGGCCCCAGGCGGATCCAAGAAATCCGCGTGCACCTCCGAGAACTCATGTTTATGTTGTTGTTTCTGTTTCGAGGATTGGCCCACCGTTGTCACCTCAGAAGAACATCTGCCACCGTGCCTGCATGGAATTGCGCCTAGAAGACCGCCCCCTCTGACATTGCGTTCCGGCAGTCTTTTCGGCCTCCAGACGGCAAAGATGGCCTCCAGGACGGCTTACAAGACAGCCAAGACGACACACCAAAACGGCTCAAGATGGCCCAAGACAGCTCAAAAGCCTCGCCCAAGAGGGCTCCAAGAGGAGCCCAAGACGGCCCAAGAAGCTCCACGAGGCCTTCCTGGAGAGCCCGAGGAGACCAAAACCATTGCTGTTCCTCAGGTGTTAGAAAGATTTTGAGGTTCTCGCCTGTTCGGGTTTCCGACCGCCCAAGATGACTCCAAGACAGCCACAAAAGCCCCCAAGAGGGCATCCAAATCGGCCGCCAGAACCTCAAAATCCTTCAAACATCTGGGGAGAAAATGAGGGTTTGGCCTCCTCGGGCTCTCCTGCAGGGTCTATTTGAGGTCTCTTGAGGGCCTCTTGATCTATCGTGCGGCCTTCTTGGGAGCACCGTGGCCTCCAGGACGCTTTCAAGGCAGCCAAGATGATACCAAGATGGCCCAAGGCAGCTCAAGAGCCTCTCAAGACAGCCTCAAGACAGATCAAGAAGCCCCAAGACAGCCCAAGAGGACTCCAGGAAGCCCTTCTGGAGAGCTCGAGGGGGTCGAACCATTGATGTTCCTTTGCCATTTCAAGGATTTGGGATTTCTCGCCGATTCGGGTCTCCGACCTCCCAAGACGGCCCACTAAGCCTCCAAAAGGCACCCAATATAGCTCCAAGACAAGCCCAGGAGACCCCCAAGAGGGCAAAGATCGCCCAGAGCTCCCAAAAAGGCCCCAAGACGGCGGTGAACCGCTTCAAGAAGGCACCAACACGGCCTAGAGAGGTCCCCAAGGCGGTCTCCACAGACGGGCCAAGAGTCCCTTGAGACATCCCAAGAGGCCGGAGAGGCCCCCAAGAGGCCCCATGAGGCTCCCAAGAGGCCCCGAGAAGCTGAAGCTGCCAGGAGGCCCCCAAGAGGCCCCCAGAAGACTCCAGGGATGTTCCTCCTCATCCGTATGCTCTCCCTCCCTTCCTCCTCCTCCTCCATCCCATTCCGAGACCAGCTTTTAGGGCGGGCCAGGCGGTTCGCCTGAGAATTACTCAACATGTATGACCCTGAAGCTTGAAAAATGACAACCCTCTCAAAGATAGAGGGCAGGTCGTATTCAAAATGTGGCTCTCGCCTTAGCACCACGCAAATTCGTTTTAGAAAGCTGCAAAAGTGTCACGGCCTGAAGGGAACCCGTTTTCAAAAGGCGGCTCTCGCATTGCCGCGCACATTCGCTTTACACATTTGCAAGAGTTTCACGGATTGATGGCGGTTCGCAAATGCAAATGTGCAAATGTGGCTCCCACCTTAGCGCCGCGCATATTTGTTTTACACATTTCCATTCGTTTTACACATTTGCAAATGTGGCTTTAGCGCCGCGCATATTCGTCAAAACCATTTGCAAGAGTTTCGCGGGTTCCCATGATCAAGGTACCAGACATGGTGTTTTGGAAGGATTCGGGATCATGAGGGTGCAACAGTGACGTTCGCTCGCGGTGTTGAAGTCCCAAGAATGGCGTTCTGACATGATTCGGGATCGCCAAAACGCAGCAATCAGGTTGATCCGTGGCGGTGGAATCCCGAGAACAATGGTTTGGCATGCTTCAGAATGTTCGAACGGTTGTATTCCAACGAGGCAATTCCCTCAATGGAAATGAACTGTTGTAGGGGCTTGTGAAGAGGGATATTGGGGGGAGGGTTTATTCCAACATCGCTGATGACTCTTGGATTTACACTGGTCCTCCTCTTCCTCCTCCTCCTCCTCCTCCCTACCACGCGGACGAAAACGAGGTCGGGATCCCGACCCGTCCCAATGCAGACTACTCGTCACAAGTATGATGTTCGTATACTCGGCCTCCTTCCAGATGCGCAAATGCACAGGCATGGTGGCGGGGTTTGCCGCAGGCAGCTGGATGGAATGGACAAGCAATTACGATGACTGGTATCTTATTCCACGAATTGATCCACCGAGCAGCCAAAACGACTGTGCACTGCTCTCAGCCGCGCCCTCACCTTTCGCGGTAAACGGAACGCCTGGCGTCGGGTCCAGCTCGCTCACAGACGTGCCTGTCTTAGGATGGCGGCCTGACAAGATCATATGACGGCTGAAAACCCGCTTATGGTGAGACTTGCTCTCCATGTTCAAAGCCCCCTCGCATGCCGCTTTGGACCTCGCGCACAGAGTGTGACATGCCCCGCACCTGATGCACACCACGGAGAATTACGGTTCTGCAAGTAGTTTTCCGAGGCAGCGACCGCGGCCGCCGCATCAGCCGCACTGTGAGCCTCGGACTTGGCCCGTCGTCCTCATCTGCCTGCGGCTCCACTTGGCTGGCTGCAAAGGCCGCGCTCGATGTCGCCGCCACAGGCCCCGCCAGCACCGCCGTGGATGTCACAGGCCTCGTGACTCCCGATGCCGAAAAGTAGCCCTACATGCAGCAACACTCCCGATGGACTATGTTTGATAGTTGCGCGGCCTTCTTGCCGCACTATACGTGCTTAGCGTGCCAGCAGACAAAATGCAGCATGTTAGGATGCTCGACGCTTCTCGCTGGCTTGCATCTACGACCCCGAAGCTACAAGGCCCTCAATAGCCCCACAATTTGAGGCCTCCGAGAGGCATCCCGAGGGGCCCAAAGAGGCATCCCAAAGACCTCTGACTCACTACCCACACACGGTGGCGGGGAGGGTCGAATTCCATTCGAGAAAAACGTGAGATGTAATAAAGTGGGAGGACATTCAACTTTGGGGAGAGGGGGAAAAAATCGCATCATTGACGGGCGGGGTGAATGAGCGGTAAGACTGCACTGGCATGGGCGGACAGGAGGGGGCCCGGGAGGGCGAGGCGGACCCGCCGCAATACCGTCTCCGCCCTCCGCCGGCCCTCCAACCGCCTTCCGCCGAGGGCGAAGATGTCCCGAAAGCAAGGCACCCTCTGGAACGACCGAGGAGGGGGGAGGGGGGCGAGGAGAAGGGGGGGAGGAGGTGAGGGAGGGAGGCGGCGTGACGAGGGCGAGGAGAGCGGGGAGGAAGGGGAGCAAGGCAGGCGACGAGAGGGGGCAGAGGGGCGAGGAGGGCAGCATCAGTCAGCATCGAATCGAGAAATCGGATCGAATCGCTATGTGCGTCGGATCGGGCTCCAGCGGCACGGGACCCCAAATCGGCTCGGCCGTGCCACGATACAGAACAGCGACATGCAAGCATCACGCCGCATCGGATCGCCGCAAAATCGGTGTCGAACCGGACCGAATCGGATCGAGCCCGCCAGAACCGCCGTCAAACCGGGTCGATCGGATCGAAATGGACCCTGAGCGGGCGAGAGCTGCAGGGGTTCACAACATGCAATCACAGAGCTGCTGCAAGGCGGTTTCGCAAGCCGTCGTTGCTGGCAACGCGACCACCTGCAGACCCATGAGCGTCCAAGAGGCTTGCGGGTTCCAGCGAAGACATGAAAAGGCGACGAGGGAGGCGAAGGGGGGCGGCGGTGACCCCGCGCCTGAGCACCCTCGACATCTCCTTCGGAAATCCGCGGGCAGGGGAGGGCCCGCAACTTCCCCCGCCTGGCTGGTCTCCTCTTTTTCCTCCATCACCTTCTTTTCCTCCCTCCTGCTACAGCTCCTGCTCCTGCTCCTGCTCCTCCTCCTCAACCACAGCGACCACCACGACCACCACCACCACCAGCACCACCTCCACCGCCCACCACCACCACCACCACCACCACCACCACGACAACAACAACAAACACAACAACAACAACAACAACAACAACACCACCACCAACAACAACAACAACAACAAAAACACCACCACCACCACCACCACCAACAACAACAACAAACACGACAACAACAACAATAATAATACCACCAACAACAACATCAACAACACCAACAACAACACCAACAACAACACCAACAACAACAACAACAACCACAACAACAACAACACCAACAACAACAACAACAACAACAACAACAACAACAACTACTACTACTACTACTACTACTACTACTACATCTACTACTACAAACATAAAAACAAATATCCTGGCGAAAGTTCCAACTATATGCAGTTGTGGGTACCGTAGTTGTGAATACCTGCTTCGGTGAAACTCCCAATGGGGCCACGAAGTGCTGCACTGGGCGGGGGGGAACGCTGTACTGTGTGGGTGGTGTGTCGAATTGGGTTTCAGGGACGCATGCGGACGGGCCCACTGAGGGTTTCGGTGGAGTTCCCTATGGGGCCACGAAGCGCTCTACGGAGTAAGTGAAAATACCAAATTGGGCTACCAGGACGCATGCGGACGGTCCCATTGGGGGCTTCGGTGGAGCCCCCTATGGGGCCACGAAACGCTGCACTGCGCGAGTGAAAATGCCAAATAACATTTCCCGGACGCATACGGACGGTGGCACTGGGGCCTTGGGTGGAGCCCCCTATGGGGCGACGAAACGCTGCACTGGGTGGGTGAAAATGCCAAATTGGGCTTCCGGGACGCACGCGGGCGGGGATACTGGGGCCTTCGGTGGAGCTCCCGATGGGGCCACGAAGCGCTTTACTGGGTGGGTGAAACGCAGGGAGGAGGGGGAGGAGGGCCACGAAACGCTGTGCTGGGTGTGCGGGACGCATGCGGACGGTAGCGCTGGGACCTTCGGTGGGGCCCCCTACGGGGCCACGAAGCGCTATACTGGGCGTGCGGGACTCACGCGGACGGTAGCACTGGGACCTTCGGTGGGGCTCCCCATGGGGCCACGAAACGCTCTGGTGGGTGGGTGATGCGCAGGGAGGCGGGGGAAGAGGGCCACGAAACGCTGTACTGGGTGTGCGGGACGCATGCGGACGGTAGCACTGGGACCTTCGGTGGAGCTCCCTATGGGGCCACGAAAGTTTGTACTGGGTGTGCGGGACGCATGCGGACGGTAGCACTGGGACCTTCGGCGGGGCTCCCTATGGGGCCACGAAACGCTGTACTGGGTGTGCGGGACGCATGCGGACGGTAGCACGGGGACCTTCGGTGGGGCCCCCCATGGGGCCACGAAGCGCCGTACTGGGTTGGTGCAACGCAGGGAGGGGGAGGAGGGCCACGAAACGCTGTACCGGGTGTGCGGGACGCATGCGGACGGTAGCACTAGGACCCTCGGTGGAGCTCCCTACGGGGCCACGAAACGCAGTACTGGGTGTGCGGGACGCTTGCGGACGGTAGCACTGGGACCTTCGGGGGGGGACTCCCTATGGGGCCACGAAGCGCTGCACTGGGTGTGCGGGACGGATGCGGACCGTAGGGAGGAGGGGGGGCACGAGAGGAGGAAAACGCGGGGACCGTCTCTTCAAAACGAGGACCCAACACCACAGGATGGTTGGGAACAACAACAACAACAACAACAACAACAACAACAACAACAACAACAACAACAACAACAACAACAACAACAACAACAACAACAACAATTTTAATACCGCTCGCCTTTAGATGCTCGAGTGTTCAATAACGCGTGTTTCCCAAACCCTCGACACCCGCCCTCTTCGTTTTCAATCGCAACACCTTTCTTCCTTGCAGGCCGGGCCCGGGCAAGCGGCGGGGCGGCCGCGGACTGTCGGCGTGGCCAGCGGCAGCGCTGATCGGCAGTGCGGCCGTGGACCGTCGACCCGACCCCAAGAGGGACGGACAGGGGACCGACCACGACGACGACGACGACGACGACGTTCCACGTTCCACGCCGATGCGAGCGCTCGTCAGTCCGGGCGCTGGCCGCGATGCACCGAGAGGCATGCCTCTCAACGAAAAGGAAAGGGCGGGTGCTCAGCGCAGCACCGCCCGCAAGGAAAGAACGAGCCCCAGATAGGGGCAAGCAGGCGGTGGGCTAACCCCCAGGGTCGGCCCACCCTTGCTCGCCCCTATCGGGGCTCGCGCCCTGCACTGACACGGCCCAGGAACCACCGCTGGTCCTTGGACATGCGTCCCGTGCAGGCCTGAAGCAGGGCACGCCAGCTCGGCGCCTCTATCAGCGCGTGGGCCCCACAACGTTGACAGATCAGGTAGCGGCCAACAGCCGCGACCTGGTGCTGCAAGAAGTGGAAGACCGACGGCGGGGCGACAGCCTCTCCCTGCTCTCCCTCGAAACCGAGGGCCTGCCACGCTCGACGCACCGCCTCACCTCGCGCCCTAGGGAGGACGCCCCCGAGGCGGTGATGTCGGACAGCGGCTAAAAACAAGTGCAAGTCGGTTGGCCTGCAGACCGCGCTTGGCTGCTCAAGCCTGGCACGGCCTCCTGCCGACTTCGCGATACTGTGGCACCATGTGCACCGCACACCTCCAGACGGAATCGTTTCGAGGTCGTGGGCCATCAGGGCCAGAGGAGGGGCCGTGGTGTTTCTCGGCCTGGCAAGCGGCCTCGGCTCGGGGACCGAAGACGCGGCCACGAATTGGGCCGCCCGCGAAATAAAATCAAAATTCAGCTTGGCCTCGCTGAGGCCAACTCTGACTGCCTCGACTGCACCCTCGGCCGCTCGGATCTGAGCAGCCCCCAGCTTCGCGAAAAAGTCCGCCCACCCGTTCCCAAGGAGATCGGACTCACGCGAAACACCAGCCCCATCACACGACCACTCACCCTCCAAAATCTCGTCCAGATCTCCATGGGCGGGGGTCCAACGGAAGGAAGGTCGTTCCTTCGCTCCGACGATTTTAAAAATTTGCCTCCAGACCGACGCGTGCTTGAACGCTCCCGTCGCCAGGGCTGGATCCCAGCTGTTGCCCTCGGTCACAGCCGAGAGGTGGTCCGAGACCAATTCAGCGCCAGGGGGGACCACCTTCAAAGCTTCCAAGAGGGCCTGCCGTTCGGCTCGCGGCACCGTCTGGCACCGTCCCGCGAGGCCCCCATACAGGGCCCTGATCGGCCATCCACGGGCCGACATCTCGACAACCGCCCAGCCGCAGCGGGCCATCTCGGGGACTCCGTTGGCGTGGCCAGAGCCGTCGGTGTAGACCCGTTTTCCCCAAGGAAGGTGGGTGGCCCCCCCAAGACAAAACAGGCAGCACGCTCGGGACTGGCTCCAAAACCACAGGCTGAAACGGCAAACCGTAAACCAACTCAACCGAATCGAAGTCGGGGGGGATTCCTCGGGCCGAGTCCTTGAGCAGCTGCCTTCGCTTGAAACTTTCCTCTGGCAATGCGGGCCCTGCCTCTGGGGCATCACCCTGGCGCCAGAGCTCCTCACATTCGTACCAGTGATGGCCGAACGTGCCTATTTGCTGCTTGCAAAACTGACAAAGGTTCGAATCGGCCAATCCACGACTAAACTTTCGAGCTGGCGGCCAGAGTCCCCCTGCTAGCAAGGCCTTCAAGGTCGCGCGCCTCTTAGGTTCCCTCACAGAGTTCACCGCGACCCGCAGCGCACGACCCCAAACGACCTCCTCGCCAGAAGCTTCGGGGATGGCCGACACAAGCTGAATCATCTGTGCTCTGTTAATACCCTCGATGAGCTGGCGTTTTAAATCCCAGGGCGAAACGTGGCAAAGCGACAAAACAACTCCCCGGTCGGTCCGGGTATGGGTCGGTCCCACAAGGGCCCATCCCACGCGCAACAGGCTCAAAAAGACTGCTCCCACGGGCCCTCGAACATCTCTCCAGAGCGGTCTGTTGGCTAGCCGTGAGGCCGCCGCGTTCCACGCATGCCAAAGATCTACATCACTAGCACGATGGTCCCAGATCCAGCAGCAGCATCGAAAAACAAGAGGCACTGTAGCATCGACTAATGGGTCATAGTTCTCGTCCCGATGCGTACTGAGAAAAGCCGTGACGTGCATGCGGCCTCTAGCTCCTGCAAGCTCGGCCGCCACTGCACGCAGGCTCCTGGGGACCTGATCCGAGACCCCAGACACGGCGGCCCCGTGGGCCCCACAGGGCATGAGCCCAGCCCGCCAGAGCATGGCCACCTTAGGCCCCGCGGCTTTCTTCAGGACCCGAAGTTTGGCCCGACGCCCCTGGAGCTTGGCGACCCTGGCTTTTTCAACTTTGCGAATTACACGCCTACCATACAAATCATGGCCCAAGTTGCGAAGATGAGCCTTGCTGTGAAACCCTATCATGCGAGCCGACAGCCGAACTTCTTTTTCTGCCGCAGTCGTACTCGCGAGGAACCCAGACTTGTTTGGCTGCAAAAGGAGACCAATCGGGGCTAGAAGGTGGCACAGCTCTCGCGTCGCAACAAAGACCAACTCTCCTCCTTTGGCGGTCTCGCCACACCATTGAAAGGATATATCATCCATGAGGGCTCTCGGCTTAATAGACGGATACCTAGCGACAATCTTTTTGACAGGGCCCAGCAGCACTGCAAGCATGTTGGCGCAGGCGTGAGCACAGCCTGCTAAAATGCCCTGAAAAGAAACGTAACTGTCGCTCAAACCCCCGTACGCGTCGATCCTAATGGGCGCCACAAAGCTTTGAATCAACATCCAACCTAATCGAAGGGGGAAACCCACCCTCCGATAAACGTCACAGAGAGCCGAAAGCTGGATCATTTCATAACATTTGGCCATGTCTAGGAGCACGCTGATCCAGTGCAGGCCCTTTGCTTTGGCAACTTCAGCGGAAAGGTTCAAATCGAAGGCCGAATCGCTCGCACTCCTCCCCTTCCCGCTACCCCAGAACTCCCCCGTCCTATTGGCACGCTCCCAGGCCTCGCTGATAGGCCTGCGGGCTCGCGCCCATACTCTGATGAAAGAGTCTAGCAGCGCGATCAAACGATGTCCCCCGTCTGGCTTGGCAAGACGGAATAGCCTGCTCACTATCCTGTCTTTTGGCCAACAGTGACAGCGTTCGCATTGATGCAGCAATGATGCGGCGGCCTCAAGGGCCTGGTCCGAAAGGTACAGAAGCGAGCGAGGATGTATTTTACAACACCCCACGGCCGTGGACACAGGGAACTTCAAAATGACAGCTCTCAGGTCAGCTACCGAAAGCACTGGGAGTTCTTCCCAAGACTCGGCATCCCCAGGGATCTCGGGCCTAGTGCACCCATGAGTGGCCCAAATAAGCCCCCAGTCCGAAACAACCTCATCTGAAAGCTCAAAGGGCTGGGCTCTCTGGGTGGCTCCAATGACCTCCTGGACAGCTCGAGCTCTAGAGTACCTGTGCGCCTGGCGGGCTCCTCCTGAGAAGCTCTCTCGAACCCATCGTTGCCAGTCCTCTGACTTGCTGGCAAGGTGGGCCGACTCCTGAAGCGATGCTCGCTCCAAGATGCGGTCACGCAAATCCTGAAAGAAAGGGTCGGCCAGGGCCGACAGGCCAGCCTTAAAAAGAGCACTACTGAGGGGGTCCAGCTCCTTGTGCACCCACTCCACCTTGGCGATACGGTCGCAAAACCTGTCGGCATCCACCAGCACCTTGGCCATACGTCGGAAACGCCTTGTCTGGTCGCCGTCGTCCACCTCCAGCCTCGGCGCGAACGTGTGCAGGGCCTGGCTGACCGATCGCAGGTGGCGGGCCCACCTGGCCGCCGTGGCCCACGCTGCCTGAACAGGCTGCAGCTGGACCGCACGCTTCTTTGGCACGAAACTGAGCTCCTTCCATGTCACATCGTGCTTGCCAGCGTAGCCCTCGTAGAAAGAACGTTGCGGCCCTGCAATATCGTGTCGGCCCAGAAGCTCACGCTCAACTTTCGTAAGAAACTCGTCCCACCTGACACTGAGATCTTCTCCATCTCGGGCCTGGGCTACCTGCTGACGAAAACGCGCCCACCGCCTGGGGGAACGCGCACATCCTGCCTTAGCAACTACTGGCATCATCCTCTTGGGCTGGCATGCGACTCTGCACCACAGCTTGACATCAGCCCCTCGAATACCGAAGGAAACCGGTTTGTGGGGAGCGAGACACACATCCTCGAGCACAACAGCTGGGGTGGTTCTGATCGCTAAGTTAGCACTTATCACGAAGAAGTCGATCGTGGAGCCTGGCACCGCCTGCACGCATGTAGGATCCGCTGTGGCGGACACCACGCCACCGAATGCGGCGGCCCACGACATCAACTTGTCAGGCTCCATCTGAAAGTCACCTCCAACAACCCACTCGATCCCCATCTCGTTGAGACGGAAGAGGTAGGCCGCCACATCCACCAGGATCGCGACATTCCTCTCCCCCATCTGGTCGTCCACGTGCAAATAGACGGATACAGCCACGAAGCCGCCTCGGACAGCACTGTGAACATGGCCTGCCACTGCTCTGCCTGGGACCAGCAGCCCATCCTCACAACGTGGGGGCGCCGTGATCTGCACCCGCTTGGGACATAGAACAGCCACCCCACCCGTCGTCCCTCCGTTGTCTGTGTCCAGCGTCTTGGCCCAGACCCCGTGGTACCCTGCTGCCCCCACCCTCGATTGGTGGCCGGCCAGCTTGTCACTGAGATGGTGCTCCTGAATACAGAACACCGTCAACTCCTTATCAAATGCCAGCGACGTGATGTCGGACTCCAGCATGCGGACCATTGGCCCGTGGCTCGTAGTGTTAGCAGTAACAACTCTAACCATGGCACAAAACATGAGAAACAGCTTGATCACCAAAGGAATGGCAAGCCTACGTCCTCGTTCTGGCTTTCTTGGCAAAGCTGTCGAGCTGCTCACCTGCACGCTTGGCCGCTTCCCGAAGATCGTCCTCATCCTCGGGCACTTGAACATTGCAGGTCTCCAGGAACTCACGCAGCGTGTCAGCATCGGCCGCCGAGAAGTCTGGGATCCAGCTGGCAGCTGGGCTAGCCGCAGGCGCAGGCGCACTGGCTGCCGCAGGCGAGGAGCGCTCCGCTTCAGCCGCCTCGGCTGCTGAGCGAGCTGCTGCTGCCTCCTGCTCCCTCTTCTCGCGGTGCACGCGCTCCGCCTCACGCACCTCCTGGACCGCATCATACAGCTTCTGCGCCGACTGCACCGAGCCTCCGAAGCCCTGCAGCATCTCACCCAGCTGGCCCACGGAGACGTCGTGGAGCCCGCCGATGACTTGCTGCAGCGACTGCGCCTGCCCTTGCTCTGGTTGCGGTGGCTGAGGGCAGGCGACGACCAACTCGCGCCTCTGCTGCTCAATCTCGACCATCTCGCTCTTTGTGGCGCTGAGCTCCTTGTTGGCACGCTCCACCGCCACCTGAGCGATCCTGACCTTCTCCTCCAGCTCCCGAATGTTCTCTTCTTGCTTCGCCGCCTTCTTACAAAGCCGCTGATGCGTGAAAGAGAGCTCCTTGAGGCGTGTGTCCAGAGGCTTGGCCGCAGAGACACGCTGCCGCAAGCGCGCCTGGCGCTCGCGCATCTGCTGACAAGCCTGCTGCACTTCCTTACATTGAACGTCCTTGATAGCATCGATCTGCGAATTGAGCTCCGCCAGCTGCTGCTTGAGATCGCCGTCGGCCCCCCCCTCGTCCACCTCCATTGCATCCCGTGGGTCTGGAGGTGATGGCGGGGGCCCTCGAGCGAGCTGCGCACGGAGCTTCTCCAACTCTGCCTGGCATTGCTTGAGCTGCTGCTCGACCTTGCCACTGCTGCCCGAGGCCGCGCGCTGCTGCGCATGCACGGCGGGGACTGCGGGCAAGGTACGAGGGCCACCGTAGCAGACCGACTTATGCAGGTTGCACTTGCCGCAATGAAGTCGATCGGCACGGTTCCACCAGCTCTCTCCCTGATTGTTCCAGCACGACTTGCAGTTCCACGGCTGGGCCCAGGCACGCCGCTGCTGTCCGCGACCCGAGACCAAAGGCCCACGTGCACCATCGGGAGACATCCGCGGGCCGTGCCCGCCGCGGTGTAGGCACGCAAAAGATGCGGGCTGATACCGCAGTACAGTGAATGGAAATGTGCCGCCGCGGGGGCGACCTGAGCTGTCGGGGGCCGCCGCTCCCCCACGCCAAGAGACTCTGTCCTGAGCGAAACGCTACGGACTTGAGCCAAAATGGCTACGGACGACGACGACGTCGAAGACGACGGCGACGACGACGACGACAACGACGACCGAAAGCGAGAGCGAGAGAGAACGACAGCAGGGCCACGAAAGGCACGAAGTAGGCCACGCAGGGCGACAGCGGGGACACGAAGGGAATACGTATGGGGCCACGAAGAGCGCGAACGAGCGGGGACCACGAAGTGCAGATAAGCGGGGCCACAGAAGGCAACTATGGGGCCACGGAGGGTAGCAACTGGGCCACGTAGGACAATGAGGGGGACACAAATGGCAACAGCGGGGCCACGAAGGGCACGCACATGGGGCCACAACGGGCGCGACTCTTGGGTGCCTGGGTGTCGGGAGCGCGGCGCTTGGGTAAACTGCAGGAAAGGCAAAGCCATTCTTCAATACGTTGCAAGCACGTCTGCAGCGAGAGCGCGACCCCAGATCGCCGGGAGAGCGATTTCTCAACAAATTGTAAGGGCGCCCCAATCGAGAGCGCGATTCTTTCATAAAATGCGAGGAAGTCTCGGGCGAGAGCGGGGGTCCTGGCAAAATTGCAAGGACGTCTCAGGCGGGAGCCGTTGTTGTTGTAACCCGGGGGCCAAGGGCCCAGTTTGAGCATCAAGACTTTCCCTGTCCAAAAAAGAACGCGAGCGTCGAAGGGCGCACTTTGATTTAGAAAAACAGCATGCACCGGTGGGGGGATCAACAATAATTATTCTTCAGAAATGAGAATTCAACAAAAACGACAACAATGATTTTACGACCATTTGATCTAGGAGGCCGAGTGAGGTTTCATGCGCGTCTCCCTCTCCCTCGCACCCGCCCTCTATGTCCATGAACGCACCCCCTTTTTGGGGGGGGGCGGCGCATTCCAGCCCCGGGGCCAAGCCCAAAGGGGAGGGATGTTTTGCTGACAGCCCTGGGCCGCGAGGAAAGTCAAGAGAGAGCCGCGAGGAGAATATGTGTATTTTCATAGCTGCGCCGCGGGCACCCACGTACCAATCGCAGCGCACCATGCGGCCGCTCCTAAGCCAGCGCGGAGTGCATCAGCTAGATCAGAAGCGGAGGCAAACTCTGGCGTGGCGGGGCGTTCCTCGGGGGCCGGGCAATCGACCAGGAGCCCCGGGCAGTTTCCGGGCGACTCCCCCTCCACGCTGGGCGCGCCGCTCCCGGAAGAGGAGGGGGAGGGCGATGGAGAGGAGGAGGAGGGGGAGGGGAGGAGGAGGACTCCCGAGGCCCGGCGAGGGCCCCTAGAAAGACCGAGAACTGCGAACAAAACCTTCCGCCCTGACTTTTTCCACGCGCCGGATCTCTGGGGAGCTGCGCCATCCCGAAGCGGCAGCGCCAGGCCGCGGCACTGGCAGTGCCGACGTCTCGTTCGGTGGAACGGACTCCTGCCCGGACTCCGCGCTCGCGTTCTGTTCCCCCCCGAAGCCCATGGAATCGTCCGCGAAGTCGGAATCGTCGAGCCGCTGCGCTTCCTCTGGATCAGCGACGCCGCTCCTGGGCCTCGAAGCTACATCGCTCTCCGCGCGCGTGGCCGCCTCCTCCCAGCCCGACAAGCCCATGGGCAATTTCACTGCAGCCTCGCTGTCCGCGTGGCGGCCCTCGTCAGAAGATGCCCCGTGAGCGCCCTCGGCCTCCCCGCGCTCGGGCCGATGGCCCACGCCCGACTCCCGCTGTCCTCAAAAAGCGCCCGCCTGGAGAGGAAGTGCGAATCCTCCGAGCCAGCGACCCCCGAATGATCACCGCGGGACGCGTTCTCCGCGTCGGTGCCCTCGTTGAACGCTGCGCCAACACAGAGCCCGGAGCCCGGCATCTCCTCGCGCGCGGGCCGCTCATCAAAGACAGAATCCCCGCTGTCCTCCAAGAGCACCCACCCGCCTCCCATCGGAGTCGGAATCGTCGGTCCCGGCGTCTTCCGAGCGAACGCCGCGGCACAGGCGCCCCCCGTCGCCCTGGCCCCCCGCGGGCAGGAAGTCCGATTGCCGAAGCCCCCAGCACATGAAGCAGCCCTTCTTGGATGAGAACCTGGAAACAGCCACGTGGCCGCAGCCGCGAAAGGCGGCATGCTTCTTCTGATTGAGCCAGGTGGCGCCGGCAGGTACGCTGGCCCCCTGCGCCCGCCTGATCGTCGCCGCATACCCGCAACAGCACGGCAGGAACACTTTGCCGCCCTCGTGCATTGGATGCGCGAGTATCAAATCCCCAGTTCCCCGTAAGCGCGCAACAAACACCTCGCCCCCGCACAAGCTCTCCTCGATGACCGCCGTGGCGCTCTTGACAAAGCCCTGGGTTTTATCCAACTCCCGAGTAAGACGCATGACGAGGCCCCTCTTCGGCGCCATCATAATTTGCACTCTGCCGGACGGGCCCGGGGCGAATCCAGCGTCGATCTCCTGCTGCGAAACGCCGGCCAAGCGAAGGGCCGCCTCGGACACCTGTTCAGAACCCTTGTTCGTCGCACAGAGCCAAGTAAAAGGGATCCCCATCTGCTCCTCGAACCTCGCGGCGGCCTGGAGGGCGCCCTCCAAAGTGCCAGTGAAATGCCGCCCCTCGAAGAAAGACTGCAGCTCATCTCGCGTGGGTTGCGTCGTGCGCATGAGGTTCTGGAACTTCAAGAACTCCTTGTCCCCTGCGCGGAAGACTGTCTCAAGGTCAACTCGGCCCACCTTCATGTACACCTGCATGCATAAGGTCTCCTCGGCGTCGTCAGTTACCTTCTGCCCGAGGCGAGCAGGTCGAAGCTGCTGGAAGTCCGCGACGATCATGCAGTAGGGCATATGGGGCTGCTCCAACATCGCCTTGAAGAACTCGCCGAACTCCGCGCCAGCGCACTGGCCGCCCTCGCCCACTAGAACGAGGTCTATCTTGCGCAACGCGGACGGGGTGGACCAGCGCACCTTCCCGTCCTTCTCGCGCCGCTTGCACTTGTGTACGCCGTGCAAAACGTCTACGCGGATGTTCTCAATGTGGTCGGCCTCAGGGATCTGCGCCTTGAAGCGGTGGGCCAGCTGACCTGGCGGCGGCGTGAACAAATCTGGCGGGCAGCGGAAGCATCGCCAAAGGAGGCGAATGATCCGGCGCGGACATGCGACGGGGGGGGGTCGAGGGGGCGAGCGGGGCGGGGCCCAACCCTGGGCCAGTGGAAACAGAGCGCGGCCAAACCGACCCCTACCAAACCATACCTTGTTTTCAAAGAAGGCGGAAGTGCGCAAACACAGGGGGCGAATGAGATCCTTCCTGAGAGCGTCGCTCTCGCAAGACCGGGTCGCGGTCCCAGGGGCATGCGGAGAGACAACTAAATCGAGACGTTTTGGAAACCACTGCACCAGTCAAGCGCTTCGGGGACGAACACGAACGAAAACGCCAGCGCGGGCAGAAGTCGCGACGACGGGCCGGCAGAAAGAACGACGCAAGATAAGGAGCACGGCCCAAGGACAGTCATCGGGGAACGTCAACGGCGCATGATATCCACGCGCTGCCTTCGAATGGCGTGACCAACGGTGGTCGGCCAGAGCGACGCGTCTGCGCTGGCACGGGCGTTTATCATTCAAAATATCATGCCTCGGCCCTGCGCTGCGTAGCGCAAGTCTTTCTTAATGCGAATCAGAGCTCCAAGGTGCGCACATGATGTCGGTGAGCCGGAACGCGCGCTGAACCTGGGCGGCTAGGGAAAAACGCAACCACACCCAAACGAACATATCCCAACGAAGCAGTCGCATGCTTTGCGCGCGGTGAAGTACGACCGCCAGGGTTTGAACAGTCTCACAACATACCTGGCAAACCTTGAACGCTTTCTCAAAAGTGATCGGCACACTCACGACACCAGAATTACAAATAAATCGTTTCGCTATTTCGGGAATTTGACAAAGGAACACCACGCCTTTTGTATATGGACAAGCAAGTGAAACGTCACCCACCCCGACGTACGCATACGCCTGCAGAGACGGTCCACCTGCGGAAGGGTTTTGACAACGCGTGCCCGCTACATATCAGGAGCCTCGAAAGTGCACAAACGGACATATCATAGGATCCACACTTGGCTCTATCACAGAGCGCCCATGTCTGCGTTGGCAAGTATGGCTCTGGTGCCGAGCCAGGCGCATGAGTACGCACGTGCTGCACGACCAGGCTCACGCGCCCCATGAAAGACTGCGGACGTTTCAAGGCATTGGCAACGCATCCCCACAGACGCAACACAGTACGTTGCACATATTGAGGCAATGAGTTGCAAATACTGGGAACCAATAGTATGCCTGGGTGCAACATGCCAGCACATGCCGCACAAACCACACGTGCAACCCCCATCCCTCCATTTCCGCCTGATATCCCGTCCACATATTTTATATATCCTTCCCTCCCCTGCCGCCCCCGTTCGCCCCCCCCTCCCCACCCTCTCTCAACTTCCCCCTCCTCCGCCCCCCTCCTCCTCGACCCCTGGCCCAGCTCGCCCTCGCGGCGGAGCGCATTGTGCAGCGCGTCGCCAGGCGAGGGAACTAAGGGAGGGAGGGGGGAGGGAGGGGGGAGGGGGGAGGGGAGAGAAGGGGGGGAAGGGAGACAGGGCGAAAGACGCACACAGGGAGGGGGGCGCGGGAGGGGAGCCAGAGGAGGTAGGAGAGATACGGGGGGAGCGGGGGAGGGAAGGAATGTCGGAGGCAGGGAAGGAGAGGAAGAAACGAGGGCAAGGGCGATGCGGGCGAGGGGAGCTAATGCGAGGGGGGAGGGATGGGAGGGAAGGGGCACTAGGGAGGGAGGGGGCGAGGAAAAGCGAGGAAAGCGGGGGGAGGAAAAGAGGGCAAGGAGGAGAGACAGAGAAGGTGGGGATGTTGTGAGGACAGCGGAGAAGTGGACAGAATGGAAAGAGGGAGATGGCGAGAGGCCAAAGTGAAGAGCAAGGGAAGAGTGGCGAGGGGACGGCGAGGGAGGGAGAGACACGAAGGAGCAAGGAAGGAGGAGAGGATGGCGGCGGAATAACGGGGAGAAGATCGGGAAAGACCAGCCGGCCTGGACACCCGCGGCACCTGCGACAAAACCTTGCCCTCCGCCCCCCAGCGAGGCCCAAACTGCACTCGCGCGGCTTGCGGGGGCCGCGCGACTGTCCTTTGGGGCTCGCCCGGGGCGGACCCCCGAATGAAAATTTCGAAAGTGCGGACCCGGAGCTCGTCACGGTAGGGCATCATTTGGGCGCGCCCCAAACCGGGGGCTTCCGTGACGACCCCCCCCGGGGCCCCCGCCCGTCTGTCTTGTTTCCCGACTTGCGCCTAAACCGGAGGCTTCCGTGACGAGCTCGGGGGGGCCCCGGGCGCAACCTAAACCGGAGGCTTCCGTGACGAGGGGGCGCCCAAACCGGAGGCTACCGTGACGACCCCCCCCCCGGAGGTTTCCTGGTCGGGGGCCCTCGGGGGGGGCCCTCTCGGGGCCCTCCAGGCCTCCCAGTGCAATCTCGGAGGGCCTCAAGAGGGCTCCAAGAGAGCCTCAGGAGGGCCTCAAAATTTCAAATATATTGACAAACTTTGAAACTCTCTTGGGACCGTCTTGAGCCCGCTCGAAGCCCTCCGGATCGCACTGGAAGGCCCTGGAGGGCCCGGGCAACGCTCCAAGAGGGCCCCTAGGGGGCCTCAAGACGGCCCTCAGCGAGCCCCACGAGGGCCCCAAGGGGGCCCAAGCGATACCCAAGAGGGCCTCTTGTGCACGACCACTTGCGTATATGAACACTGCTGTCCATGACCACTCTCGTATTCAACTGCTATTGTATATCACCCCTCCCTCCTGGCTCATCCCTTCACCCTCGTCGCTCCTCCTGATGATCAGGGCAAGTCGCCCGGTGATTTTTTGGACGGGCTGGTGGGGATACGCGGAGCGCCAACAATTTCTGGGAGCCTGCCTGAGGGCTCAAGGGAGCCCCAAGCGGGCCCCGTGAGGCCCACAAGAGGACCTCGGGAGAGCCCCGCCTGGGCCCCAAGAGAATCCAAAGTTAGGACGCGCGCTGCATCCTGATTCAGGAATGTCTCGGGGTCCACTTGATGCCCCGTGGGGGCATTCTCCGGGACTTCCTGAAACCCGCCCGAAGCCTGAGGGAGCCCGTGTTGCCGAGAACTCGCTAATACGGCTTTAATAAAATCTAGTTACCCCCCAAGAGGGCCCAAATCCAATATTCTTGGCTCTGGGCCATCTGGGGATCTATCCGGGGTCCCCCTGGAGCCCCCCTGGGGGTCTCCAAGGCCCACCCACAGCCCCCTCGAACCCATTGAGGGCCCCAAAGAACGCCCCAGAGGGCACCCATCAGAAGGGGTCCAAATACATGTATGTTTGGAGGGCCCGCATCAGGATGCATGGTGCAACATGAGTTTGGGCCGTTGCGTGGGCCACGCCGGTGCCCTCTTGGAGCCGTCTTGGGCCGCGCTGGGGCTGTCCTGAAGCCCCGAGGATGCCCCGAGAGAACCCCGAGAGAGTCCCAAGGAGGCTCCTGCAAGCGACATTTGCATGCACACTTTTACGTCGTATTGTTTCCGCGTGCTCCCTTGAAGCAAGAGGGTAAGGTTTTCCTCGATGTGGCATGCATTGCCGTCTGCCCCACGGCGCGGCGTCGTGCTCAACAACAACGTCCCCCGCCATGCCATTGCGGTTGCATGATGCACCGTGCACCTTGACCTGGGGCCCACTGGGGGTCGGCCTGGAGCCCTCTCGGAGCTCTTTTGGGGGCCTCAGAAGACATTTTTTTTCGGAGCCTCGTTGCGGCTTCGGGGGGGGGGGGGGGCTCGCCCAGCTCGCTCGAGGGAAACCGCGAGCTCCGGAGTCCGACCGCCAGCACCAATCGTCTGGCAACCCCCGCATATCCTAACATTCTCGGTAACCTAGGAAAGCGGGGCCCCGGGCGTCAGCCGAAATCGACGGCGAGTTGTTGTCAAATCCCTGCAATTTCCGCGAGGGGCCACTGTCGAGCATTGATTCTGAAGCATCTCGCGCCCCAAGATGCAGATGCGATGGTGCCGCATCTGAAAACATTGTAGACGCACGCGCAAGAATGGCAACGATGCTCCCATTGCCCCTTCGCCAACTCCGCCAAACAAGCACGCATTCCGACTCGATCGAGGAAGCTGCGCAGCACACTTGCTGCACTTCATGACTTCTGTTTGCGAATTCCTCTGGGGCGGCGCCGGTCATGCCCCGAGAGCGCTTCGCGCGTGGGCAATTGATTTTGCTCGAGTCTGCAGACAACGCACGCGCGGACCGCATTGACTTCGAAAACGCAAAACTCGTTACGCAAGGGTATGGTTTGCTAGGGGTCGGTTTGGCTGCCCCTGAGGAAATGGCCAAGGGTCGACAGGCTGGGACATTTCCTCCGTGACCCTCGACACCTGTCGGGCAGGGGGTGAGGGCGCCCAGGCCCCGCGCTGCGGCAGACAGCGCCGCCTCCAGCAGGACGGCCGACTTGCCGCTCCCGCCACCGCACAGCCACCTGGACTCCGGGAACCCCGCCCCTTCTCGGCCTGGTCGTCTATGCTCGTCTTGTCCACAACCCTCTGCAGGGCCGCGCGCTGCTCCTCCAACCAAGCGCGCCCCCTGCGGGCGGGCCCCTTGAGCCGCTCCCAATCGCCCATCAGCATCTGGAACTCGGCGTCGCCCTGCGCCCGCAGAGCACGCGGGTGCAATAGGTAAGCCGCGTCGGCTGCCATCTCGAACGCGCGCAGCCGTTCGTCACGGAACCACCTGCAGGACAAGTCTCGGCGGCAGGACCCTCGCAGGTAGCTGTGCGCAGCTCTCTCGGATGGGAAAACAGCCACCCCGCCATCGGGGAGGGCGCCGTCCGCGGGGGGCCGCCGCCCCGCCCCTTCGCCCAGGGGCACAGTGGTTCCATCGTCGAGCGCATCCAGGGGAAGCGCTGCCTCGTGGAATTCAAAACCACGGGCCCCGATCACGATTCCAGACTTCCCGCCGCCCCCGCCGCGCTGAAACCGCAGGAAAGTCCAGCTCATGAGGTAGCGCAGAACATCGACAACGTTCTCCACGCAATCCAGATGTCTCATGCCATCGGGAAGTAGATCCGCATGTATAGCGCGCGGGAGCTGAGTGAGCGCCATCTGGCCCCAGTAACCGTCGGTCAGCTCGTGCCAGTACCTGCGCGCGCGCGCGAGGGTCGGCGCCCGGCCGCGCTGCGCGTTCTTGCCCCTTCCGCCGCTGCGCCGCCTTCCGCTGCTAGTCATGCTCGTGATCGCGGTGCCACTGCAAAAAAAACTACCGGACCGGATGGCCCGCCCTGGCACCCGTCGGCCGCGGCGCAGTAGAACTGAAGTGCCCGGCCCTCGGCGCAACGGAGTCCTGCTCGGGGCCGGCAGACCCCGACAGCGGCGCGCCTGCGGCTGCCAGCGCGTCGCGCGGCAGCGGGGGACACAGCAACGCGCGCGGACACGATGCCATGTGCAAGGCCACTTCGGGGATGCTCGGCGTGCTCTTGCTCAGGAGGCCTACGCTGCGAGCCAAGGTGCCCGGGGGGGCAGATGCCGGCGCCCCCCCCCCCCGGGGCGGGCGCCCACCGGAATATTGAAAGGAGTCCTGCCGCGGCAACGGCCCCCCTGGAGGAGCAAAGGCATCGGCATCTGCCCCGTCGCCGAGCGCCGCGGAGCCCTTCTGCGTGCACCCCCCCAGCCCTACGCCCACGGAGTCGCGGCCCTTGGACACGCAGCCGTTGATATAGTTCAGCCTCCCGCCCCCAGTCTGGACATCCACCTCGCGCAAGAAGAGGGCGCCCAAATAATTTCGCGAATCCGACGGCCGCCGCCAGGGCGCCGCCCGCCGCGCCAATGCGACCGACCAGCGACACCAAACTTCCAGATGCCACGAAGACCCAAGCGAAGATGCGCCAGCGCGGAGCCCCGCGGTCTCGGTATTCAGCACGAACGGCGTACTCCACTACACGGCACCACCGGCGGCCGAACCGATTGGTCAAAAAAACCAACATGCTGAGCACCATGAAGTACATGTGGAGGCCAATGCGGCACGCGCCCCCGCTCAAGCTGGGGTAGGGCCCCATCCAATGAGGCAGCGGGAACCTCCACTCTGCCGGCGCGATGGTGATGAAGAGGTTGGGGAACGCCACCATCCACGAAGCATCTCACTGCGCGTCCCTGACGGCCTTGCACATGTCCGGGTGGCCCTCGCCGTCGCGGCACTTGGCCATCTGCGCCCGCGCGAGGTCGGCAAGCGCGTCGCGCGCGATCTCCCAGTGCCCGCTGGCCACCTGGGAATGGCGCATGAGAATGTCCGCAGTCGCGCCGAGCTCCTGGCCCCTGCTGCGCGCGTGAAAAAACTTGCGGGCCAGCTGCGTCTCGCGCAAAAGAAAGCCAGATCTGGGCCCAACCGCATCTTCCCCAGGACCTACAGGGAACGAGGGGGTCCGGGGACCGGCCCCGCCTCGAGGATCGCTCGGGCCCTGCCTGGCATTCCTCAAGGCGTTCTCAGGAATTCCCCAGAACTCCTCGAGCCCCAGGCTTCGTCCAGATGTCAGACGAAGCACAACGACCTCTACAAAGCCCGCCTGCTCAATCAGCACCAGCCACATGACTGCCCTGGCTAGTGCGGCCAGCACATCAGTTCATTCGACCTTTTCATTGTGTTCGACGGCGTGGAATGCGCCGCGTGGCTTTGCTGTTCCCGACTACGGGTTTTACAGACACTGGTATCCTGGCACACTGCCGCGCCGTGCACGATGGCAACAATAGTAGGGCGGCGCGCATTGGGGGGGGCCCTAGGACCGCATCGAACGCCCATGCAGTTCCCATGCAATCCACACGATTACTTCGTAAACGCTCGGGGCCCAGAGGACCCCAAAGGGCCCTCTTGACATCCATGAGATTCTTCGGGGGCACGCACAAGATGCCCCGGGGCGCCCATTTGAAGAAACCCGCGGGATGCTTGAAGACATCTTCCGGGAACTTTGGGGGCCCCTAAGATTATCCATGTGATTCCCGAGGAATTCCATTGGATTCTTCAGGACATGCGCCGGGCCCCTCGCGAAACCCGCTGGGCCCCTTCAGATATCCATGGGGTTCCCGCGGGAAGACCCTGAGGCCCCGCAGGCAATCCATAGGATGCCAATGGAAATCCACTGGGGCCCGGAGGACGACGATGGGAATCCGCAGGAAACCCATGGGATCGCGTCGGCAGCCCGTCGGATTCCCCGCGGATACATTTGGGCCCCCGTGGGGCTCCATGGGCCCCCCCGAAGAAATCCTCGGTGCCTCTTAGGACATCTCCAACGCCCCGCGGGAAATCCACGGGGGGGGGAGGGGGGCGAGGCGCCCGGGGACAAATGCCCCGACGAAATGTATTTTAATCATTTTCATCGTTTGAATCACCGATGGCGGCGCATTCGCGGCGAAAAAAAACAGCGGGGGTAGACGAGCTTGGACTGGGCGCGCAACGGGAAGAAGGAAGGGCAACCTTTCGGACAACCTTCGGATGCACGAGCAAAAACCACGGGAATGCGCGGGAACGCCACGGCATCCCCGAGAACACCCATAGACGCCCTTGCAAAACCTATTGGGTTCCAGAGGAAGCCCAATGGCACCCTTAGGATATCAAAGGTTTTCCTTCGGAGTTCCACGGGGGTCTTTCGGATGGCCGCGGGAATCCTCAGGGCGCGCATGAGGGGCCCTCCAAATCCGCGGGCCCCCTTCCAGCAGACCCTAGGATGCCTGCGGGCATCATCAGGGTTCCGATGGAAACCTTCAGTGGGGCCTTCAGAAATCCATAGGACTACCTGCGAAATTCACAGGATACCCTCAGGAACCTACGCGACTCCTTGGGGCGCCAATCGGAGAACGCAAGGAATATATTCGAACCCTTCGAAGAAAGCCATGAGATTCCATCCGAAGACAATCAGCTTCCTTCGTAAATCAACAGAATCCCTCAATAATCCCACTGGAACCAATGGAACATTCATAAGATTCCATTCGAAGTCGGTAAAAGTCTTTCGGGAACCTATAGGATTCCTCCGGGCATCTATGGGATTCCTCCGGCAATTCATACGATTCCTAAACAGACCCAGACGGTTCCTTCGGAAGTTCAATAAGACTTCTTCGGTAATCCATTGGATTCCTTAGGACACCCATCGGATTTCATTGGAAATCCACCGGAGTCCTACGGAAATCCATGCGCTTCTGCCGGAATGTTGTAGGTTTCCTTTGAGTCCCCCATCGGATTCCATTGGAGATCCGTTGGGTTCCGTCGGCAGTCCATCGGATTTCCTGAAAGGCCCATGAGGCAACTTCGGAAATCTATCGGAATCCTGAAACAATCTATACGACCCCTTCAGAAAGTCATGGGCTTCCGTCAGCAATCCATATGATGCGTAAGAAAATGCGCGGGAACCATTGGGGCATCCAGAATAAATCGCACGGAATCCAATGGGTTGTTTCGGAAGCACCGAAAACGCATGTCAATTTCAAAATCAAATCGGCCACAGTTACTGTTTCATGTTAATTCCCAGGTCAACTTGTGGACCTTTGTAGTTTCCAACGCAGCCGAAACACGCGCGTTAAGATATGAAACCGCACTTCAAAGAGGCTTAAATATATTAGGAAATCATCGTCCTTCACACACTCCAGGAAGGTGGGCCACCATTAGGGGCCCACTCTAGTTCCCAAGCCAACATGGCGACTTTTCCATTGCGTGCAATACATATATCGCCACGCGCGCGCACGCGGACGTGCGCGGCACGCTCTGTATTTTTCACAATAAAAGTCGCCACATTGGCCAGGGAATACATTGGAGGCTCAACAATGGTCAACGGGATTTCGGGTGGCCCGCCCGCGCGCGGGCCACCCGATCGCGCGCGCGCGCGGACGCGCGCGTCGCGAATTTTGCAGTCCACAAAAGAAACGGTACCATGTTCGTCTAGAGACCCAAGTGAATCCTCAACAGTACCCGACTGAATTTTGAAGTTACCATGCATGTTCCACGCCCATCGAAACAATCCGTCGGATCCCTCAGAAACGACCCTATGGATTCCCGTATGACTTATGCATGTTCGAATGAATCCTACGTCTGTCCCCGGAAATCCGATGGATTTCCTCCGGAATCCTATGGGCATCCTCGGGGTTCCTTGGGGAGCTGCATAGGAACCGATAAAACATCAATGGGATCCCTTAGGAAATCCACATGATGCCGTAGGACATCCTCAGGATCCCGTTGGAATGCCATGAGATCCCTTCGGAAATCCATCGGGCGCCTCCGGACACCCATGGGATTCGTTGGGAAACCTATAAAGTTCCTTACTTAATCAATAGAACTTCTTCGGCGACTCAACAGGGCCCCCTCGGAAATCCATCGAACGCCTGAAGACATCCATCCAATTCCCCCGGATATCCACAGGAGCCTTTAGGACCTCCATCGGATCCCTTCGGAAGCCGATAGAACACCTACGGAATTCCATCGGGTTCCATAAGCAATCCATATGGACCGTTAGTAAATGCATGGGAACCCATGGAATATCCGCAGGAGAAATCGAAAATAATCCACCCGATTCCTCTGGGAATCCATGGGAACCCTTTGGGCAAGTCATAGAATCCTCGAGGACAGCCAGCGGATTCTTTAAGATATCAATAGGGTTCCTCTGGACATGCATCGGACTCCTTGGAAACCCATCGGGTTCCTTAAGAAATCTAGTCGATTCCAACGGGATATTGAGCAACTTAAGGACAGCCACTGGAACCCGAAGGAAATCCACAGGATGTCTGAAGACATCTTCGGGTTTCCTTCGGGCATCCATAATAAGAAACCCATCGGATTCCGTGCGAAATCCATGGGGGTCCTTCGGAAATCCATCGGAATCTTTCGGCAATCCAAAGAATCCCCTAGCTCGGTCATCCAGCGGATTTCTTTGGATATCAAACGGAGTTCTCCGAAAATCCATTGGATTCCTTAAGGAAATCAGAGGGCCCCATGGGGAATCCATCGGAACCCTGGGGACATCCATTGGAAACCTTTTTGAAATCCATCGGTTTCCTGCGGGCATGTATACGAAGCCTTGAAGAACCAATTGGATCACCAAGAATATATATGGAAAAAACATTGCGAAATCCACCGGAATCCTGAAGCAACCCATCGGCTTCCGCTAAACATCCATATGCTTCGTCTGGAAATGCACGTGACTCCGTAGAATCTCTATAGGCATCCTCTGGCAATTCATACGCTGTCTTGTTTAAGCCATGCGAGTTCCTGGGCATGCCATAGGATTCCGTAGGACATCCATATGAATCGGTCAGAAATCAATACGATTCGTTTTGGAAAACCATTGGGTTCCTGAAGGAATCCATAGGAATCCTTCGTAAATCCATCGGGATCCTCAGGCAATCCATAGAATTCCTTGGAACTTCCCAACGGGTTCCTCCAGAAACCCATTTGATTTCATCGGAAACCCATCGGGATCCCAAGAAAACCTTTGGAATCCCAAGGAAATCCATAGGACGTCTGAAGACATCTAGAAGATCCTTCAGAGCATCCATCATTCAAAAGAAATCCATCGGATTGTTTCGGAAATCCATTGAATTCGTTAGGAACCATAAGACCCCTTAGGAAATCAAAAAGGATCCTGCGGAAACCCATTCGATTCCATCGAAAACCCATCGGAATCCTTAGGACATCTATCATAATCGTTTGTGAATTTATAACATCCTTTAGGACATCCACAGGTGTCCTTCGGAAACCCGTAGGAATCTCATGAAAATCCATAGGATTCCCTGGGGCGTTCACTGGATCCTTCCGGACATCAGTAGGAATCCGTACGAATCCTTCCTACACAACATTAGAAGAAAGCAACTTCGATTCGCAACTTTCCCCCGCGATAATCAAGTTCGGCCTTGCAGCCTCTCGTCCCTGACCAATTCTGCAGCGGCTGGGGATAGCAATGGCTCAGGTGGGGGCCACTAATTATCCGGAGGTGGCGGTTAAAATGGCACACAGTGGCCGCAACAGACACCGCGAGTGCCATCTCATGGTGCCCACCCGCCAGGCCCTCCATCGTCAATCGATGGAACACACCAGCCCCCTGTCCCACTCAGATGGTAAAAGTACCATGGCGAAGAACCCAACCAATTCTACACGCGTGGAACTTATCATAAGTACCGCTCAACGCACGAGAACTCGATAGGAGGAGGGCCGCAATACGTCTGGAAACTTCGCTGGATGACGTCGGACCAGGCTCTGCACGCGCTCACGCGACTCAAATCACGCACGGAAATTTGCAGTGCATGCGGCGCGGAGCACGAGGGCGGGGGAAGAGGACGCAGGAGGAGGGGGGATCATGTGAGGACCGACTGCTAGCTCCAGCGCAGAGCGCGGAAGTCCAGGCAGGGGGCGGCGCGACTACGCCGCGAGCTCATGATTATCTGGCCGCGTCGGTGATGATGCGCCATTCTCGTGAGGGGTGTGCCAGGACGGACCAGAGTCACCACGCGGACGCAGACACTGGGGCCTTCGGTGGAGCTTCCTATGGGGCCGCGAAACATGGGAGGGGCGTGCCAGAAAAGGACCCGAGTCACAAAGCGGACGCAGCCGCTGGGGCCTTTTTGTGGAGCTCCCCATGGGGCCACGAGACGTGGGAGAAGTGTGCCAGACGGGACCCGAGTCACCATGCGGATGCAGCCACTATGGCCTTCGGTGGAGCTCCCATGGGGCCACGAAACGTGTGAGGGGTGTGCCAGAAAAGACCCAAGTCAGCATGCGGACGCAGCAAGTGGGACCTTCGGTGAAGCTCCCTACGGGGCCACGAAACGTGTAAGGGGTGTGTCAGAAGGGATCCGAGTCACAAAGCGGACGCAGCCGCTGGGGCCTTCGGTGGAGCTTGGGGCCACGGAACGTGTGAGGGTGTGCCAGACGGGACCCGAGCCACCATGAGGACGCAGCCACTGGAGCCTTCGGTGGAGCTCCCTATGGGGCCACGAAACGTGTGAGGGGTGCGCCAGAAGGGACCCGAGTCACCATGCGGATGCAGTCACTGCGGCCTTCGGTGAAGCTCCCTATGGGGCCATGAGACGTTTAAAGGGCGCGCCGCACTCATGGTGATAACAATGATTGCAGTGATGATGATGGCGGTGGTGGTGGTTGGAAGTGCGAATGGGAGAATGAGGAGGAAGCGAAAGGAAGAGTGAGGAGGAAAATGAGAGGAGGGAGGGAGGGAGGAGGAAGGAGGAAGGAGGAAGGAGGAGTGTTAGGAAAAAACGAATGTCGCAGAGTAGCGCACTTTTTGGGCCGCGGTGTTGGGGGGCACGAGGACCTGGCACTCCCAATGGGTGTTGGGGGGGCACGAAGACTTGGCACTCCCTGTGTAGATCAGTGAGGAGCACCAGCCCGTGCGTGCGCAGACTTCGATCGCACGGCGGCCGAGAGGCCGCCTGGAGCCTTTCATGGTGAGAGCCACATCCCGAGCGCTGCAGCGCACGAGGCGCTCGCGGAGCGCGAGGCCCTGGCCACGCAGCTCTGACGGTCGCCCCGCTTCGTGGCCGGGAGGGTCCTTGCACGAGCTCTCCTCGCCTACCCCGCTTCTCGGCCTCCTCCACTGCCTCGCGCCACTGCTCCCAGTCGTGGGGTCGTGGCGTGCAGCCTGTGCAACGCCACACCACACCCTGACAATAGCTAGTGGGCCCCCCTCCCAGTGGTCCATCCGCTCCCACCCCTTGGGCTGATGAGGTCGCTGTCCAGGCCCCGAGACCCAAGGCCTGCCACTCCTCAGCTTGTAGCCCGTGCGCTTTCCATCAAAATCCCACCAGCCCTCTGGGCGCCGTTGGTTGATAGAGTTTCCTTTTCCACCCCTCCTTCTTCCCCTTCGGGGACGGGCTTATCATTGTTCCCTACTAATATACACCCCCTCCCCCAGGCGACTGGGAGCCAACCCGAGTCCATGAGTCATGAGGGCCCCCCCCCCACCATCCCTTGCACAAAACAATACAAAACACACTCTGCCTCCAAATTCGAAGCATGCGCAGCGAACCCCATGCGGCCTCCCCCTACCATCCCTGCCAAAAAACAATACACAGTACACTTGTAGCGGTGGCGGCGGCGGCTGCGGCGGCTGCGGCGGCAGCGGCTGCGGCGGCGGCAATTCGGCAGCGGCGGCGGAAGCGGCGGCGGTGGCGGCGGGCGGCGCGGTGGCGGCGGCGGCGGCGGCGGACACCGGCGGCGGCGGCGGCGGCGGCGGCGGATTCGCCCCCAGTAGCTGACCATCCAAAGACGACTGCTGCATCTGCTGCGGCTCGGGCCAGGCCCGGGTGCTACGTATGTGTTGGGAGGGCGGGTGGGAGTGAGCAAGACGGTTTGCGGGCGGGGAGGGCGTCTTGACCCCTCCCCCTACCCCCTCCCCTGGACCTGGACGGGGGGTTCTGCGAGTCGTCGAAGCGTCCAAAACGGCCTCGGCGAGGAAGCCAAAATAATTGGTTTTACTATGGTTTTGGCCCCATGTTGGCCTCCTGAGGGGGGACTGTAATTGGGGCCCCCCCTCCTGTGATCAATCTCACCCAAGATGGCCCAAAGATGGCCCCCAAGGCTCCCAAGGGTGCTCCAAGAGGGCCCAAAGAGGTGGCCAGGCCCCCAAGAGGCTCCCAAGAGACCCCCAAGAGGCCCCAAGAGACCCCCCAGAGGCACCCAAAATTCTCCAAGAGGCCTCGGCGAGAATGCCAAATCATTGGTTCTACTTAGGTTTTAGCCACATGTTGGCCTCTTGGTGGGGGCACTGATTAAGATGACTCCAAGAGCGCCCGGGAGAGCCCAAGATGACCTCCAAGATGGCTCAAGATATCCCAAGATGTCTCATAATGAATTGCTCTGTGTGCTGCCCACTTCCCTGATCGAGGCAATTTCTCTGGGCATCGTTTCTGGATTGGCTGGTGGGGATTCACGAAGCGTCGAGAATGTTGTGCTCGTTCAAGATGTCCGCGGCCTCCTCATCACCCTTCCTCCTCCTCGGACTGTTTCTCCGCCCCCTCCTTCTCCTCCACCTCCTACTCCTCCTCCCCTCTTCCTCCTCCTCCTCCTCCTCCTCATTCATCTCCTTCTCGTGCGCATCATCATCAGCAGCATCATCATCATCAGCATCATCATCATCAGCAGCATCGTCATCATCATCATCCTCCTCATCATCCTCATCATCATCATCAGCATCAGCATCATCATCAGCATCAGCATCAGCAGCAGCATCGTCATCATCATCATCATCAGCAGCAGCAGCAGCATCAGCATGGTCAACATCACCATCATCAGCAGCAGCACCAGCACCAGCATAAATCATCACCACCACCACCACTGCCACCACCATCATAATCATCCTTCGCCTCCTCTGCGTCATCAGCATCATCAGCATCCTCATCGTCGTCGTCATCATCATTATCAGCATCAGCATCATCGTCGTCGTCATCGTCATCGCCACCCCATCAGCATCACCATCAGCATCAGTATTAGCATTGTCATCGAGATCATCATGACCATCAACATCAGCATCAAACTCGTCATCGTTGCAGCCAAAATAAACAGAATCACCATCACTACCATACTCAACATACTCACCAAACTAATCGCTACCATCAGCACAATCGTCGGCATCATTAGCAGCAGCACAATCATCATCATGTACATGCATTCTCAGCCTCATCCTCATGAGCATCAGCATCATCATCATCATCAACATCGTCATCGTCCTCATCTGTATCACCAAGAGCGGCGTCAGTATCATCACCGTCGCAAGCAGCATCATCGTCGCCACCATCACCATCATCAGCACCAGCACCAGGATCATCGTCAACATCAGCATCGGCATGAACGCCGTCATCACCATCACATTCATCACCAACACCATCAGCAGCATCGCCATCAGTATCAGCATCCTAATCGCCAGCATCAGCATAATCAATAAGCACATCATTCGCATCATCAGCGATACCATGGTCGGTAACATTAGCAGCGTCATTACTATCAACATGAGCATGTTCAACATCACCATCGTCGGCACTACCATCACCAATGCCGTCATGACCATCACCATCATACGGAACACCGACATCATCATTCGCATCATCAATCGTTCACATCAGCATCACCAACATAATTGTCATCTGCAGGTTCACCAGTACCAACATCAACGTCATCATCATTATCACTATGGGTGCGCATCTTTGTCATTACCATTAGTGGCATCGACATCTGCATCATCGTCAATATCTTCATTACCATCATCACCACAACCACTAACACCATCGTTAATATCAACAACATCGTTAACATCAACATCATCAACATCATCCGTCTCATCGCCAATATCGCCAACGCAATCACAATCATCATCACATCCATCACCCACTCTATGTTGCGAACCGTGTGTGCATGGTCGTCATGCCCCGCCCCCCCACCCTGAGGTGAGCCAACTGCCCGAGGCCAGCCGAGGCCCGCGGAGGTCCATCGCGGAGAGCTGACAAGCACCGATGCGGACCAAAACAAAAGAAACGCGGGCGTGGGCGTGGCATGGCGGCGCGCGCGGCAGGCGCATGCCCGCAGGCCGCGAAACCTGATCATCGAGACTCGGCCCCATTGCGGATGTGGAGAAGGTGACGGTGCGATTATTAGCATCCTCATCCTTGCCGCCGCCTTCACATACCTCATCATCATAAACACCATCATTACCACCACCATGATCACCATCATCATCATCATCATCATCATCATCATCATCATCATCATACCGTCATCGTCATCAGCAGCAGCATCACCATCAACATCGGCATCATCACCATCATCAGCAGCATCATCGTTACCATCATCATCATCATCCTCATCCTCATCATCAGCATCACCAGCATCATCAACGTCATCGTCATTATCGTCTACTGCATCATCATCGGCACAATTGTCGTCAATATCATGATCACCACCGCTGCCTCCACCACCGCAATCACCGTCACGGTCGATGACACTAGTACGACATCATCGTCACCGTCACCATCACCAGCATCAGCATCATCAGCAGCATCATCACCATCATCAGCATCATAAACATCGCCAGTGTCGTCGCCATCATCATCATCATGTTCTGCATCAGCAGCATCATCATTACCATCTCAATAACAGCATCGTCTTCATCGGAATCTTCATCATCGGCATCATCAGCAGCAACTGTATTGCCAGTGTCATCATCATCATCATCATCATCATCATCATCATCATCATCATCATCACCATCATCATCATCATCCTTATCATCATCAGTATCGTCATCATCATCACAAGCACGATACTCGGCGCCATCACCATAACACTATCCATTGTCGGCGCAATCACGATCACCACCAACACCAAAACCACCACCGTCAGCGCCACCCTCACCATCACAAGCACGGTTGTCATCCTGACTAGACGTACCACCACACGCATCATCATGGCCAGCATTCTCGTCATCATCGCCATCATCATAAAAAATGGCATCAGCATTATCAGCAGCAGCAGCACCACCACCATCAGAATCATCATCAGCAGTATCAGACTCTGCATCATCATCACCAGCATCTCAATTAGCATCGTCATCGTCATCATCAACATCATCCCAATCAGCATCATCATCATCACCATCAACACCATCATCATCACCACCACCATCATCATCAGCATCAACAACAACATCATCATCATTGTTGGCAGGTGTATCGTCATCCTCTTCGACCTCATTGACAAGAAGCTACCTCGCGCCACCAAACTTCCTGAACATTCCAGGGGGGGCTGCGTATCCACTGGTTGAGAAACTTGTAATGGCTCCTTACTCATCCTGGCTACTCCCTCCCTCCATCACTTCCTCACGCGCGTTTCGGCCGGGTGGTTCAGCGCTTCTCCCCCAGGTCCTTGAAGAGCTCGCCGACACCTGCATCGCGATCGACGGTCATCCATACCTAGCGACACGGCGGGTCGTGGTGCAGGAACGCACGTCAATACTTCATGAGGAGGGCGCAACGGGGAGGGAAGAGGGGGAACAAAAGCAGGATCGCGTGCGGAAAACATATATATATATATATATATATTTCCACGGCATCGCGAGCTAGACTCCTTGGCTTCTTGGCCGCGGCCACATGGATACAAGGCGGCGTTGCGCGGACGCCCAACGCGGAACGAATCCATGGGATCACTCCTCGGCATCGAGACCGCGAGGGCATGGGCATGCACGTGCCAGTCGCTCTTAACAAGGGCAGCAGCAGGAGCATCTGTCTGCAGCAGCAACAGGAACGGCAGCACGCCGCTGTCACCTGGCGACTCCTGACCGCCGCCTGCTCAGCGCGCACCTGCACTGGCCCTGCCCCTCAACTAGTACTATGACGCTTGTCTGTGAAGCACGACGGAGATCCGCGCGGATTTCCCGGGCCCGCGCGCTGGATCCCAGCCCCGCGGCGGCGACTCCAGCGCCAACCCTGACGCGCTCCCGCCAGGGGATGGGGGTACAGCGCCCACCTAAGTCAGCCGAGCGGACCTCCGAAGGTGGTGTTATGTCTATGCAATTCTGCCTCTGCGCGTTACCGCTCTCGTCTCGAAGCTGAGCGTCCTGGGGGTAGCGCTCACCGACGATAGGTTGTCACCGACGACGTAAAAGCAAGATGCACTGTGTGGCAACAACTGGATCGCGGAAGAGCTATTTGAGCACCTGCCCAGATGGACAAGGATGAACAGCGGCCGCGGAGTAAGGCGAAGGGAGAGGACGCGATCAGAGCGTAGTCGCTCCAGGCTCGGCGGTAGCGGCCTCAGGCGCCAGCAACTGTCGTGCGAAGTGTCGTATAGCAGACTACTCCGGAGCGCTGCGAGGACGGCCCAAATCAGGAGAGGGCGGGACCGTGGTCGCGGAGCCCAGCAGTGGACGGAAGCAACCCAATTCCGCCCTGGCCGCTCGGCCAGCACTGCCCACGGGGCGGCGTGCTCAAACGAGGAGGCTCCCACAGGCGAGGCCTGCGGCGAGATGCGTGGCCAGCACGGCGACCGCGCTGCACAACGTGAGCGCGGTAATCGAGCCGCTGAGGAACGAGGCCACAGGGACGAGCACGACCATGACTGAGAACCTGTTCCACGCCATCGAGATCCCCAGCCAACTCCCGACGCATTCTGAGAAGTACTTGGCGAAGCATGAACTCTGGAACGCTAAGGATAAGAGCCCTGCTGAGAAGCAGGCGGTCCTGGAAAATGGCGAACGTCGTGGACCCCGCGAGCGACGCCCGCGTTGAAGCCGCGACGAAAGACACCCCGAAGGAGCTGAGTATGGGGTGCATGGGCTTCTGGTGCGCGGCCCTCGAGGCGACCAGCTCTGAGGGCTACGAGCACATCGTCGCGAGACCAGACACGAGCTGGAGCATCGCAGGGCTCCTGAATGAGGTCAGTGGGAACGATGGGGGGAGGGGAATAGGCACGATAGGGAGATGCATTCATCCAGAATCGCCCCTCGATCGCCGACAGGGTCCGATAGCCCCAACCTGCCCAGGAACGTGTGGATTCACTATCGGGGGCCGATAGCCGATCTATCGGCGATGCATCGCCGATTCCAAGTCCATGCGCCCCCCACCACCCCCATGCCAGCCCGCCCCTCTCATCGCCTTTCACGAGGGCTCCTGCCCAACGAAGAGGCACCCGCGCTCAAGCGGCTCATGAGATCTTTGGCGAAGATCCCCCTGAGGCAGGGCAAAATGTTGCTCCCACTGAGAAACATGGCCGTGACGGGCGGCCACGTGACGCTGCTCGCGGCGCTGAGGAACGGCCTGACGCACTCGCGGCATTACCGCGAGTCCTTGAGCAACGCGAGCAGTAACAATCTGGAGACAGCTGAGATTGCCCTGGCGGCCGCGAGGCGCGCGCTGCCATCAGGCGCCCCGTCGAAGATGCCTGAGCTGTGGCCTTCGAGCGTGAACGCGGCGACGCAGGAGGGCTGCGAGCGCGCGGAGCACGCGTGCCACTACCTTGAGGAGGTGCGCATGAGCTTCCAAGACAACATGTACACTCATGGGCTGATCCTCACATCGTTCTTCCCTCCTCCTCCTCCTCCTCCTCCTCCTCCTCCTCCCCCTCCCCTCCTCCTCCTCCTCCTCCTCATCCTCCTCCTCCTTCTCCTCATCCTCATCAGCATCAGCATCAGCATCAGCAGCAGCATCATCATCAGCACCATCAGCACCATCAGCATCATCAGCATCATCAGCATCATCACCTTCATCAGTAGCATCATCACCATCACCACCACCACCATCACCACCACCATCATCAGTATCACCATCATCATCATTACCACCACAATCATCATCATCATCATCAGCATCATCATCTTCATCTTCATCTTCATCTTCATCATAATCATAATCATAATCAGCATCCGCATCATCATCGTCATCATCATCATCATCAGCATCCTCATCAGCACCACCATCATTATCATCAGCTGCATCATCATCATCATCAGCATCGGCAGCATCATCATAATCATCATCATCAGCATCATCATCATCAGCATCATCAGCATCATCAGCATCATCAGCATCATCCTCATCAGCATCATAAGCATCATCATAAGCATCATCATCATCATCATCATCAGCATCATCATCAGCATCATCATCAGCAGCATCATCAGCAGCAGCATCAGCATCAGCATCAGCATCAGCATCAGCATCAGCATCTTGGGACCTCCTGTGGGCCTCTTAGGGCGGAAAGCTCTGCTGGTGGGTTCGCGTTCCCCTTCTATGGGCTCTCTTGGGGCCCTATTGGGTCGGGCCGTCTTGGGCGCTCTTGGGGGCCTATGGAGCCGGACGTCGGACAGCCGAAAAGGCTGGAAGGCCACAATCTCTCCCAAACCTTCGGAACATTGACCATTTCGGCCTCCGAAGCGCTCTGGAGAGGCGTCTTGAAGCGTCGTGGAGTGCCTTGGGGGGGTCTCTCGGGCCGTCTTGGGCCTATCTTGGGCGTCCAGGAGCGGTCTTTCGGCGACTCAAGGCCCGCTTGGGCCGTCTGGGGAGCCTCTGAAGGCCCTCCTGGATTATTTTGGACCTCCCTGGCCGCCCCGCCATCTTCGGCGTGTCCGGGGCCTCTTGGGGCTGTCTTGGCAATCTTTAGGGCCTTCTTGGCGTGTCGTGGCGTGTTTGGGAGCGGGCCTGGGCAGTCCTGGGAGCCCTGGGGGTTGTTGAATGCTAGGTGCTGTCTTGGGGGCGCAGGCTGTTGAGTGCAGGGTGGCGCGTGCTACGCGGAAGGCGGGCGAGCGGTCGGGCGGGCGGCGGGCGCGCGGGTGGCGGGCGGGCGGGCGGGTCGGGACTTGAATGAATTCCTTAAGGGTGCTCTCTTGCAGCGGGAGCTTGTTGAGTACAGGGTGTTGCCTTGAAGACGGGGGCTGTTGACTACAGGGTGCTGTCTTGGAGACTGAAGCTGTTGAGTACAGAGTGGTGCGTGCTACGCGGACGGCGGGCGGGCGGCGGGTGCCCAAGGTGGTGGGTCAGAGGCCTCATGGGTGTGGGTTTGGATCTCGTAGTTGGCCTGTCGGGGACGTCGTGAAGGCAACTTCGCATCTTTTCGGCTGCCGTTTTGGGACCGTTGTGGGGCCTCCTCGGGGCTGTTTTGTGGCCGCTTGAGGCCTCGTTTGGGCCTCCTGGGTGCCTCTCGGGGGCCTCCTGGGGCCTCTTGGGGGCTCCTTGGGGCCTCCTGGGGCACTCTCCAAGCGGGAGTCGAATTTTGGAGTCGTGGTCCCCCTCTTGGGCGCATCTTGGGGCCATCTTGAGAGACTCTCTTGGGACTCTTGGGCTGTCTTGGGCGCCTCTGGGGCCGTCTGGGGGCCCTCTTGGGCCGTCTTGGGGCGTTCTTGGGGACCTATCGGGCCGTCTTGGAACGTCGGACAGCCGAAAAGGCTGGAAGGCCGAAATCTATCCCAAACCTTCGGGCAATTGACGTTTTCTGGCTCCGAAGCGCTCTGGAGAGGGGTCTTGAAGCGTCGTGGAATGCCTTGGGGGGGTCTCTCGGGCCGTCTTGGGCCTATCTTTGGAGTCCAGGAACGGTCTTTCGGCGACTCAAGGCCCGCTTGGGCCGTCTGGGGAGCCTCTGGAGGCCCTCCTGGGTTATTTTGGACCTCCGCCCCGTCCTGCCACGGGGGTCAGGGGCAGCTGTTTGTGGGCCCCGGGGCTGCCCCCCAGGGATATATATATATATATATATATATTTATATATATATATATATATATATATATATATGCGTGTACATATATACATATATATAGATGTCTAGTGGTACGGGGGGGGCTCCCAAGATCCACCTTTGGGGCTCTTCCGCTTGGCTTTTCTTTAGTTGTTGCTGCCAGGACGCAAAGAACCACTGTGATTCTTGGCGGCGTACAACTTGTTTCTTTTTGAAGCTTTCAGCACATGGAATCCTATTGTAATCCTCCTCAGAAAGGAATCCGAGTGTAATCCTCGCCAACAGGAGTCCCTTTGTAATCTTCATCAGAAGGAACCCTATTGTAATACGGCTTAGAGAGAATCCTATTGGAACCGCCACAAATGGAATCCCTTTGTAATCCTTTTCAAAAGGAATCCTCTTGTAATCCTCCAAAGAAGGAATATTTTTGTATTCCGCTACAAAAGGAATCTTATTGCAATGTTCCACCCAAGGGATCCTATTGTAATCCTCCACGATAGGAATCCTACTGTAACCCTCCACAAAATGAATCAAATTGCAATCCTCCGCAAAAGGAATCCTATTGGAATCCTCCACAAAAGGAATCTTATTGCAACCCTCCACAAAAGGAGCACTCTTGTAATCCTGAAATCAAACTCCCAAGCACCTGAGATAAATTTGTTGTTGTGTTTTGTTGTTTCTTGTTTTTTTTGTTCATCGCCCTGGCTTCTGCTGTGCGGGCTATAGGAAGCTCTGACCCCAGGATTTCCGAACAAATGTTTTGTTTGTTTCCCGCCTTTGTTTTTGCTGCCCAGGCACAGGGAAGCTCGGGGCCGATGAAGGCCCGCCAATTAATTCCATGGAGACGCATTTCAGCACAAATTCCATCGGCCCCGAGCGCCCCTGTGCCTGGACAGCAAAAACAAAAGGCGGGCAACTGAAAAACAAACGTTGGGAAACCCTGGGATCAGAGCTTCCTATAGCCTGCGCACCAAAACCCAGGGCGAAAAACAAAAAAAAAACAAATTATAGAATTACACTCGGATTCCTTCTGTGGAGGATTACAACAGGATTCCTTTCGTGGAGGATTACAATGGGATTCCTTTTGTGGAGGATTACAATAGGATTCCTTTTGTTGAGGATTACACTAGGATTCCTTTTGTGGAAGATTACACTAGGATTCCCTTTTCTGGAGGATTACATTAGGATTCCTTTTGTGGAGAATTACAATAGGATTCCTTTTCTGTGGAGGATTATAATGGGATTCTTTTGTGGAGGATTACACTAGGATTCTTTTGTGGAAGATTACACTAGGATTCCTTTTGTGGAGGATTACACTCGGATTCTTTCTGCGGAGAATTGCAATAGGATTCCTTTTGTGGAGGATTACAAAAGGACTCCTTCTTTGGACGATTACACTAAGATTCCTCTTCTGAATAATTACAATAGGATTCCTTTTCGTGGATGATTACACTAGAATCCCTTCTGCGGAAGATTGCAATCGGATTCCGTTTGTGGAGGATTACAAAGAGAATCCATGTGGAGGATTACAATCGGATTCCTGTTGCGGAGGATTACAATTGGATTCCTTTTATGGAGGAATTATAATAGGGAGTTATAACAGGGAATTACAATCGGATTATATTTTGCTTCGCGGTCCCGTCTTAGTCCTTTGTGGTCCCTTCGTGGTCCCTTCTTGGTCCCTTTCTGGTCACCCTCCGCGGTTTCCTCGTGGTCCCTCCGTGTTTCCTCGGTGGTCCCTCCTTGGTCCCTCCGTGGTCCCTTCCTGGTCCCTTCGTGGTCCCTTCTCGGCCGCTCCGTAGTTCGTCGGGGCATCTACGGCGTCCGAAATGCGCGACCAGGGGGGCGTTCGAAGAGCAGGGGTCAAAGAGGACGAAAGGACACGACGACGACAGCCTTGAAGCGTCTTGGAGGCTCACGGGACGTTGCCATGAACCCTCTTGGGCTATCCTGGGCCACTTCGGAAGCAACGTTGAAGCATTTGGGCGCCTTCTCGGAACCATGTTGTGCCATCCTGGACGCTGCAACCCATCGCACTGTTCCTCTCCGGTTCCAGGGGAAGAGAGTTGGGGAACTCAGGGGCCCAGTAATCTAGGATCCCAGGAACCCAGGAACGTAAGAACCCCCGGAACCTAAGGCCCCAGGAGCCCAAGAACCCAGGAACCCAAAAATCTAAGAATCCAGGAACTCAGGAACCTAAGAACCCAGGAACCTAAGCAACCCAGGAACTCAAGAACGTAAGAACCCAGAAACCCAGGAACTTAGGGACCCATGAGCCCAGGAACCTAAGAAACACAGGGACCTAAGAACTCAGGAGCCGAAGAACCTACGAACCTAAGAATCAAAGGCTTCAGGAACCCAAGAACCCGGGAATCTAGGAAACCCATGACCCAAGCACCCAGGAACTTAGGGACCCACGAACCCAGGAACCTAAGAAGCTTCCCCCCCCCCCCCCCACACACATGATGACGCGTATTATTCTTTCTGTTCGTGTTATTATTCTTAATATTCTTATTATTATTCTGTATTCTGATTCTCAGTTCCACTCTTTTTCATGCAGTTATTCATCTTCACTGTTCTTTATTTGGCGGCAACCTCATAATATTTCTCGCCTGCTGGGGCCGCTTGTGCGCGTGTCTCCGATGAGGAAAATGAGCAGGAGCAGGGTGAGGACGATGAGAAGAAGGACGGGGAGGGCGAGGATGAGGGAGGAGGAGGATGGGGGAGGATACGGAGGAATGGAATGGAAAGGAAAACGTGGAAACGGGAAGCAATCGCATGCAACTTGTGCCACGGGCCAGAAAGGTGTTTAGGCTCAGGCCCCCGTCAGCGCAGTGGCCAGCAGAACTGGATCGTCGCGTGCCCCATCTTCGATGAGCTCATTGTATCAACGTGTGCACCTGTATTCCGCGCAGACGAAGTCTTCGGCGACCTCCAGGAGGACTGCGGGGTGAAGCTCACGGTGGCAAAGGCGTCGCCAGTGCGCCCGCTGCTCGGGGAACTGCTGCTGGCTTCAGGTGGCGCAGCGCAGAGCTTCCACCCCCCGTGGCGCCTGGCGTGATTGACGCATGCCTGTACCATTCCGTGCAACACTTGAAGCAGCACTCCCCACAGTCGCGGCCGCCGTGCCGCGGGCCTCGCACTGTGCGCGGGTTTAACGAGCACTGGGGCCACGATTCGCAACGTGAAGACCAAGTTCTGCGGCTGCAAGAGTGTCGCGGCACGATCCGCGACGCCGCCCAGGCTCGCTCGCAACTGGTGCGGTGGCAAGCGTACGGGGGCACCGTCGGGCACCGCATGGCCGTCGAGGTGCGCGAGGAGCAGGTCTGCACTTTGGACTCGGCGCTAGGCGCTATCATCCGCACGTCCACCAGCAAGTTCACATCGGCCGCTTCGCAGATCGGTGGCGTAGTTTTCTTCGCGGCCATCGAAGCCAATGTATGGTCTCTTCCAGACATGGAAACCGCACCATATGATTTGCAAGGCTGCGGTCCGTTCGAATCAGAGTCAGGGGTGTACGATCTCGTTGTGCGCGCCCGACAAGATGCACGTGCCTGCCCGCTGCTGGACAGCCCTGCTCGGGGCAATCAGCAGTCGAAGAGGGCGCGTTGCAGCAGCGGCCGCAAGATGCTCGGCATCCTTGTAGACCAAGAGCTCTCGCGCATTTCGGAGGAAGCGGCCCGCCGCCCCAGCAGCCGCGACGTTGAGCTCAAGAACACTTGCGTTGCCGAAGCACTTCGTGACGTTGGGTTTGCTGTATCGCGCGCGCGGAGCGGCCCGCTGTGGGTGGCCCAGGACAGAGCTCTAACGAAGACGCCCCGTCGGGCTCGCAGCGGCGCCGTGGCTCGCCGCAGGCGCCCCTTGACTTTGCGGGGGCGCCTGCGGCGCCCAAGGCGCAGCTGCTCGCGCGATGGGGCACCTGAGTGAGATCTCCAGGACGGCAGTGACATGCTCCGCCCGCTCGGCTTCCAGGTGCGTCTCGCCCCGCCGTCGCGCGTGCGTGGCGGTGGGCGCTTCTTCGTCGACGACGGGAGCGTCTGGGCGCAACTTCTGGGATGTGATCCTCTATGCCGACCTGGCCCCAATTCGGTTCAATCGTTCTTTCTATCCCGCCTACTGCGGCTTAATCAGTATTCGCGCGCCGAATGGAGCTCGCAGCCACGCCGCGCAGTAAGGGTGAACGACGTTTCAAGGGAACCATTGCATCCTCAACGTTTGTTCGTGTCCTTGGGCGCCGCGTCTTCGACAGCCGCCAACGCGGCATTCCAAGGCGGTTGTCTCCGTGCCGCGCATATGTTTCATGCGCATGCAATGTGGTATGTAACCACCATTCCAACATGCATATCCCAGAAGTTGCCTCCTCAGGAACGGCCACGCTTACGGGTTGCGCATCGGCGATTACACCGTCGTCAGTTTCCGCGGCGGCAGGCCAGACCTGATTACGTTGGCGAACGCCGAGCAGATAATCGCGGGGGCAGAGACTGGGAACCAGAAGATCTTCATGATTACTGAATTCGGCGATCCCCCCTGCGGCTCCGAGGGCGCCAGCGGCGCGGCCGACGGCGCCGGCGAGCTGAGCGGGTCAGATGATTCTCTGCGCGGCGGAATAGCTTGCAAATGTGTGAGAGAGCGTGATCCACCGCCGCTTTATTGTGGAAAATTGCCAACCTTTTCCTCCGGAACCCGGGGGTCCCCCCCCCCCCTCCGAAAATCCACCCCCCTGCCGGACCCCCCCTCCGCCCCCCCTCCCCCACCCCTCCCCCCCCCCCCCCCCTCCCCCCCCTCGAAAACCGGAGGGGGGTCACTACCGGTTCGAACCCCCCCCCCCCCCCCTCCGGATCCGGAAAACCGAGGGGTCACTACCGGTTGGACCCCCCCCCTCGAGAACCGAAGGGGGGGCCACTACCAGTTCGATCCCCCCCCCCCGCACCGCCAGCAAACGACTCCCGGTCCCTACCACCGCTCGCATCACATCCCCCACTGTTGTTCCCAGCACCACTGTCCTCACCACCACTGTCCCCGCTGGTTCCACCACCGTCCCTATTGTCCCCACCAATGCCCCCACCACTGTCGCACTGTCCCCACTGTTCCCACAACTGTTCCCACCACGGTTCCACTCTCCCCACTGTCTCCACGGACCCAACCACTGCCTATCCCCACTGTCCCCACTGTCCCACTGACTCCTCCGCTGTCCCACTGAGCTGTCCCACTGTTTCCACCACTGTCCCCACTGTCCCCACCACTGTCCCCACTGTACCTCTGTCCCATTGTCCCACCGCCGTCCTCGCCACCGCCTTTACCAGTGTCCCCACCACCATTGTACCCTCCACTGTCCCAGTGTTTCCACCTCATTCCCACTGTCCCCACACCACTGTCCCCACCACCACCGTTCCCACCACTGTCCACTGTCCCCCCTGTTCCCACCATTGTCCCCACCACTGTCCCCACCACTACCGCCCCCACCACTGTCCCACTGTCCCCCCGCTGTCCCCACCACTGCCCCGCTGTCCCCTCACCACTGTCCCCACCAACGCCCTCCCCACCACCACTGCCCGCACCCCCGCTCGGTTTTCGAGGAAGGGGGGGGGGTTCGAGCCGGCAGCGACCCCCCCCCCCCCCCCCCCCCCCCCCTTTTCATGATGAGCTGGGGGGGGGGGTTCGAACCGGCAGTGACCCTCCCGGTTTTCCGGGTGGTGTGGGGGGGGGGGGGGGGGGGGAGGGGTTCGAACCGGTAGAACACGCTCTTTCAAATGTGTGAAACTTTGCATAGGGAAGACTGGTCAGAAAGGTGCGAAGAGGAGAATTGCCAAGCGGTCCGCGTCTTGTTTCCCCGCGCCACAGCGAGGGAAACGGCGCATGCACGCGCGACTGGAGAAGCTTGACAAGAAGAAGTTTTCTGCGCAGTGGAAGAAGACCCACTATGTCAGGTACGGCGCCAAACATCACACCAAACGCATGCTGCAGAAGTGGGCCATGAGCATTGAGGAAATTTACCGCCTGACTGAGCAGCAATTGGTCAGAGAGCTAACGAATGCATGTTTTTTAATGAAAAACTGGACTCAGCCTTTTTGCCCGTTCTGCGGTTCGTACAACGTTGGGAAGTTGCGGCGGCGCAAGGACAGTGGTTCTCTCAGCTACAGCTGCAACGCCAAGCGTTGTCACAAACACATCCTGCCCCATGCGAACCACATGGTCTTCGCAACTGGGAGCGGCAGGGATTGCAAGCCGTTGGCATCACAGGCAAAATTTCTCTTGGGGATTACAGGTGGCTTGACAACAGCGCAGTCCCATTTGTCATGGGGCCACGATGAGAAGTATGTGAGGCGCTTTGCGTCGGGGCTGGACGCTGCGCGCTCTCGATTCGTGAAGATGCAGGAGCCAAAGATCAAATTCGGCTCTGGTGACAACGGGACGCGGCATGGAGTTGAAGCAGACGAAGTTAATTTGAACAAGGAAGTCGCGCGCACTGCGGGTGGCAAACGGGCGAAGTGGCATCAGTGGGGCGGCATCGTGCAGAGAGGTGCGCCGTCTTCGCTGGTGATGTCCAGAACGTCGCCGAAAACCACAAAATTGAGATCGCCAGGTCCTGGGCTAATCACGAAGAAAGATTGGGAACCTCAAGCGTTGAAGTGATTCAAGGGCCGCTGCGTTTTTCTACACACCGACGGCGCTCGTTCCTACAAGATGGGCGCCAACAGGAAGAGAACCATTGATGGAATTATCCACGACTTCGTGGCGCATTAGAAAAATAAGATCAATGGCCAGTGGGTCCAGCCCAAGTACGTACAATCGTTTCGCCACCGCATGCCCAACGGAGACGTGATTTGCACCGAGGGTGGCACACATATCATCGATAGAATATGGCGCCACGTGCGCGATAATGGGGAACAGGTCCCCTGCGGTTAATCAGCGCTCCTGGGATAATCGCGCTCGCTCTGCCCAGTGGCTCCTCTGGAACACGGGGCAAGATCTGCGGTCAAAAACTGGGCACATGTTGGCCGAGTTGGGATCCAAGCCCTAGGTTCTCTCGTCCTTGCCGCGCTGTTGTTTCTGACGGGCTCCGTAACTGACGCGGGCGCCATCCGCTGCGTGAAACGCACGATCAAAGTGCCCGCGTCGTCGTCGCACAAATCGTCGTCGACACTACGCGTCACCACTGCCCGCCGTGCCAATCTCAATCGGACCCGGGATAGAGACGCATGTCCGCAAACAGCGCATGCTGTCTGTGATCAGTTAGCGCATGACCGATACGAAAGGCTGTTGCATTGCATATTCCGCAAGAGCCCCAAAGGTGGATATTGCCCCCCCCCCTAGCTATACATATATATATATATCTGTATACACACATGCATCCGCACGTGCGCACATACACACATACATGCATACATCCATCCATCCATCCATACATACATACACATAGAGAGAAGAGAGAGAGAGAGAGAGAGAGAAAAAAAAAAAGAAAAAAAAAAAAGTAAAGAGAGGGAGAGAGAGAGAGAGAGAAAAACAAAAAGAGAGAGAGAGAGAGAGAGAGAGAGAGAGAGAGAGAGAGAGAGAGAGAGAGAGAGAGAGAGAGCGAGAGACAGCCGAAGCATCTGCCCCGATGAGGGCCTTCGTCGACCCAGCAGGGACAGCATCCAACACGTCAGCCCCCGCGCGAGCCTGCGCGAAGCACCTCGAGGGCAGCGGCGACTGTGAGACAGCGCCACATGAGCCTTCAACACCAGCGCCCGCGAGGAAAAACGAGCACAGCTAAGCCTTGTGCGAGGACTACGAGTCCGAAGATGGAGATGCCGAGGGCGTGATATTCCATGGTTCCGTTAGGCCTGAGCGCCGGAGATCCTTCTCAAGACGGAGGTTCTGAGAGCGGACTGGCCGCGGGCCCTCGCGGGGCTCGAGCTTCGACCGTCTATCTATCGCGGGCCCCAAACGCCAGCCGCCTCTCGCGAGGAGGGAGCTCCCAAAGAACAGGCTTCTGAGAGAAAGCTGTTCATGAATCTTCTAAGCCACGAAGTTCGCGAGCGCAATCGCTGCTCGCGAGCGCTTCCGCGGCGCCCGGGCTGCGGTCTTCTGTTAGAACGGGCATCCAACAAATTTACGCCAGCGCGCCTGAACTGCAGGTGCGAAGCTAGAGCGCCTGGGTTGGGGGTCGCCAAAAACCGACGGCCATCTCGACGCAGACCCTCGCGGGGAGCTCGCGCGATGCATGCGCGCGCCTTCGCCCCGGGCAGAATGAAAACCAACGTGCCTGTTGAGGATGACGTTTCAGAGAGGGGGCAGGTTCTCGAGAAGGGAGCAGATGCCGTCGCATCGTAGGGCAGGAGATTGGCGAGCGCCGCCGCAGTGTCTGGGTCGCGGGCGCACCCCTTCAATGCCCCGCTGGCGGATCTTTTCGAAGTTCCAGTTGGATCGTGCAGCGCTTGTCGCGTGGATCCGAAGCTTTTGAAAGCGCCTGGCTTACGGCCGCGCCTGCAGCGCCTGGGCCGCGGGCATTCTCCGGGGCACCGGTTGACATGGGCCGCCGTGCCCGGGCTGCGCATCAGAAACCTTCGGAGTTCCCTGGGTCTGCCCACAGCCGCGCGACGCTCAAACTTCGCGGCGCCGTCTGCGCGAGATCCCAGCAGGGGCGCGCGAAATGTCCCGCGGGGCAGCGACAGCGAGCGCAGTCGGCCAGGAGACGCACGAGCAAAACGCGAGCGAGGTTCTCAATGCGATGAGATTTCGGCCCGTTGCTGGTGAGTCAGCGGCTCTGAGAATTTCGCGCACAGATCGGGGCGATGAACATGAACGCGCTGGCGTGTGAGACGCTTCGAAGGTTCGGCCCAGCTTTCGAACTGCGGGACAAGAACTTGGAGGGCACTTGGCCACCGAGGCACCTGCGGGATGACATGAACATCTTGGGCGAGGAGTATCATGAACAATCGCGGCGCTTTCGCGAGCCAGGACGTGGCCGACATGGCGTTTCAGAATCAGTGGAAGCCGTCGGCGATGCATAAGTGCAAAAGTACCTTCCCAACAATATCTAGGTGGGCGAGCAGATTCTCTCGCGGGAGCCGGCGAGGCGCACTCTCGTTGACGCCAGCGAGTGCGAGGGCGACCGCATGCAGTTCAAGGTGAAGACCATGTGTGATCTCGCAGATGTGGGTGGGGACAGAATGCATACAGCGCGCAAAATCATGACCACCTCACGCATAAGCACCACCCGGTCGGTCCGAGTCACCCTCCTACACGCAAGGAACCTAAGAGCGACGACGGAACTCCTGCGCCTTCGCGCGGCGAGGCGATTGAAGCGTTTGATTCCCAGCCCATGAATCGTCGACGCCATGGAGGCCAGACTGAGCAGCCCGCCGAGCCCTTCGATGACGAGGCTTCCGAGGGCGAAATTTCCGAGGATGCGACTTCCCAGGGCGTCGTTGAACTTGAACATCAACGGCCCTCCTATGGGTGGAGGTTCTGCGGATGGAATATCTAGACCGTCGCAAGGCTCGGGCCGCCTGCGCTTCGGGCCCTCGCGAGCATCACGGCACGGGGAGCCCCCCCTAAATGGATGGGCCCGCACATTCTGCCCGCGCGAGAGCTCGCGTCGGAATGCGAGGATGCCACCCTCGCAACTATCTGAGCCCTCGCGCGAGCCAGCGCAAGACACTTTGAGGGCGGGCGCCAGCGGCTGCGAGAAAGCGCGATGAAAGCCTTCAGCGCCAGCGCCCGAAGGAAACTCGATGCCCGCCAAGCCGAGGACGGGGATGGCGAGGGTAGAGTTCCCGGTGGCGCAGCTTCTCAGCGCCGAGCTGCTGCTCCGAGGGCGGCGCGTTTGAGGGGCCTCGCGGGGCCCGAGCTTCAACGCCCCCGCCGAGGACAGAACTTCCGAGAATGGAGCTTCGGATGGGCCCAATTTCGGAGCGAGGATTTTCGGCGGGAGAGGTTCCCGCAGCCTTCGGCGAAACCATCGCGGCGCCCTCTCGGGCGGAAGGTCCCGCGCAGCCTCCGCCTCGCACCGCCGCCTTCAAAGGCCCTCGCGGGCCCCCCCCTGGAGTCGAGAACTCTACGGGGGGCCCTTCGAACAACTGCCAGAAGATGCCAGGGGGCCCCAAGCGGCGGCAGAAGAACTATCCCCCCCTAGCGCTGGCCGGCGATGCATCGACGGCGGGGTACTCCCCCAATGAATAATGCAGCGCGGGCCGCCCCGCGCGCGGGGGAATTTGAATGCAGAATCGCCCAGGCGGGAACGGCAGCGAAGATCTCTGGCGCGTTCCCCAAGAAGCGCGCCGCTCAGACGCCATGCAAGGCGATTCCTCAGCACAGCATCCCAATGGCCCTGGATAGCGCGCCGCGGACATAGTTCCCCTCTATCGTTCGCCGGGCGCGATATCATTGGCCGGCTAATGCCCCAGGGGATCGAGGCCACAAGGGCTACTCAGCGCGCGGGGGAAGGTTGAGCATAATCGTTAAAAGATTACACCGCCACCAACTACGAGGGCCCCCCCAAGCGCCGGCTGCTTGCATGCAATGCAAAACTGTCGCCCCGGCATGTCGCGCTTGCCCCTTGAGAACAGCGTTGCGCGCGAGCTTCAGCGGCGCGCGCGGCGAGCAGAGCCCGTTCTTTCACATGTTCGTAGGGTGCGATATTTTCGGCAGGTCATTGCACCAGGGGAACGACGCCGCGCGGGCTGCTCCGCGCGCGGGAGAACATCTGAGCATAATCCTAGAAGAACTGGAGCGCAACTCTCCAAGGGCATCCCCCACGCGTTGAGCGCGTCTCAACACATAGCAATTGCGTCTTTTGCTTGAAGCAGCGCGCGCGAGCTTGCGCGGCGCTCGCGGCGCCAATGCAATAGCCCCCCCCAGCGCTCGTCGGGCGCGAGAACTTTGACGGGATATTTCCCCCAGGGAACCACGCCGCGCGGGCCGCCGCCCCGCGCGGGGGGGGGGATTCCCGAGCGAAATCGCGCAAGAGTGGCAGCGCAACTCTCTGCGGTTTCACCCCGAGCGCCAGCCGCTTGGACGCGATGGAACACCGTTCTCTGCTGCTGTTGTTTTTTCGCGCATATCATCGCGCGCGTGTATGAGGAGGGCTCGCGACGAGCAGAGAATAGCCCCCCTCCAATGTCTGTCGGGCAAGAAATCGCTATTGGAGCACACACCCCGAACCGGGGAATCACGCCGCGCGGGCTGCCCAGCGCGCAGGGCAACTGCCCGGCGCCGTCGCGACAGAATTGCAATGCAACTCTGCAAGGCCTTCCCTCCCAGCGCTGGCTGTCTCTATGAAATCGTAAATTTACCCATGCAAATATGAGAATGGTCGACGCTGCTTCGCGCCCGCGCCGTGGATCGCGGCTTCATGCAAGCATCGGGTTGCCCCGCGCCTGGGATGTGCACATCGTGGATGAGCCGCGCCTGCGTCGCGGTTTCGGGGGGCGGCCGCGCCCGGGCTGCAAGTCGTCGGCGCGACCGACATGAGCTCGGAAAGAAAGCGCGCGACGACCGGCGGCAGCGCCTGTTTGTCTTGATCGGGGTTCGCTGTCGGCGTCGCCGCGGACGTCGCTCAATGGGCGCAGAACGCAGTCTGCCCAACAGCGGCCGCCGTCGGTTCCGAACGAAATTTGTCGCCAGACATCGCGCGCACCATTTCGGCGCACACCCGACGCGGCCGCGCCTGCGTCGCCGAGCTGGGGCGACGGCAGCGACAGCGACGACGTCCACCCAGAGCTAGGCGAGACCCAAAGCCTGAGATTCTCACGCCTGCGGCCCTACCTGAGACCCCACCATTGAGGCCACGGCGAGGCACCGGCTGCGAACGCGGGCGCCGCGCTGAACGCCGCGAACAGCGGGGTGAGTCGCCGCGCCGCAGCCGCGACCGTAGAGGCTGAGAAAACGCGCATTCTTGAGAGAAGGGCCATGGCGATGAACGCAGCAGCGCATGACGCGGCGGGAGCGCCGCGCAATGCGATCGAGGAATTTGACGTCAGCGGCGACGCATCGTAGCCCCTGGGGACGACGAGAGATCATTTGCTCCTCTGGGCAAGGGCGAGGCGCAGCAACAACGGGCCCGCGTCTGGGGCGGCGGGGAAGCCCGAGATGGGCGACGGCGCGGGCCCGCCCGAGTCTGCGCCGCAGGAGTTGAGCCGCGCGCGCACGTCGCGCCGGGCCCTTTTGTTTAGGCCGCGAGGCGCGTGCTGTTGAGTGCCAATGACGATGGGGCCCTCCAGGAGAAGGTGCAGGCGATCGTTGTGCTGATCAGGCACGGCGAGGACATTCCAAGTCACTCGGCGATCAAAGCGCACAGATGAGGCCTCAAGCTTCACCATGAGGTTCAAGCGAATGGCCGACGCTGAAGGGGCCAGCTTGAAGGCCATCGCTGACGCGCTATGGCTGGCCAGTGAGATGCGCGCGATGATCGAGCCGAAAGGCAACGCGCTGGCGACGCGGGTGAAAGCCAAGCACCGGGAGCTGCACAGCGAGCGCCCGATTCCCCCCCACACCACACGACGGCCAGGATGACGCCGCTGAAGCGCAGATGACCGACGAGAGAGCGAGTCTCGAGCTTTCAACGCACGAGACCCTCGCGATAATCATCTCATGATGATGTTTTTCCGTAACGAATGAACCCGCGCGCCCTGCCCCCATGAGAGCCTGCGTCGGCCCAGCGAGGATGCCACCCGTGCATTCTAGCCCTCGCAGGAGCCTTCGCGAGGCACCTCGAGGGCAGCAACGGCCGCCGAGCCACCCGAGGACGAGGTCTCTGACGATGGAAATTCCGAGGGTGTGATTTGCCCGGATTTCGCTAGGCCCGAGCATCAGCAGTCCTTTCAAAAATGGAGGTTGCGAGGCTTGAGTTCCGAAGGGGCCCTCGCGAAGCTTGAGCCGCCCAATTGATCTCAAAATGGGCGAGCCCGCGTTTCCTGCTCCCGCGAGAGCCCGCGCTGGGCCAGCGAGGGCGCCATCCGTGCATTCCAGCTCTCGCGCGAGCCTGCACGAGGCACCTCGAGGGCATCAGCTGCTGGGACACATCGCCATGTGGGCCTCCAGCACCAGCGCCTGCGAGGAGAACGAATACAGCCAAGCCCTCTGAGGACGGGGGTTCTGAGGGCGGAGACTCCGAGGGCATGATTTCCTTTGGCTTCGCGAGGCCCGAGCTTCAACGATCCTTCCAAGGACGAGGGTTCTGAGAGCGGAGCTTCTGCAGGCCCTCGCGGGACTTGAGCTTCAGCCATCTTCGAGGGTGGAGCTTCTGAGGGTGGCATTTCTGCGCGCCTCGCGGGCCCCGAGCCTCAACGGCGTTTCCAAGGACGAGGCTTCCGAGGGCGAGGCTTCCGAGGATGGCGTTTCTGAGGGTCCGCTCGGGTCCTGAGCTTCAACGGCTCTCTTTGGAAAGAAATTCCAGGGTAAAGTCACCGCGGGTCAAGTCTCTGAGCCAAGATGTTCCAGATGTGCGCTCCTGAGGCATAATGAATAATAACCGTCATAGATACAATCGCAAACGCAGTCGCAGCTGCCGACGTCGCCGCTGCGCGGCGGGCGCCGCGCAGGAGAAAAAATGTTCACCCGATTGGTCAAAATCCAATGTGCGCATAAGGCCGCGAGGAAAAATGCGCCTCGTTGGAGAGTCTAGAAACCATCTGCGGTTGCAAACGAAGGCGCCAGTCAAATCAAAAATCGGCGTTGCAAACCATGAAAGCAGCGACGCGCAGGCGCGCGATATCCGCCGCGGGGGCGCGTCGGCCACATCCACGGGCTTTCGACGCCAATGTGCAGATACTCATGGTGGATGTCGGGCGTGGATGTTGTCTCTGGAACTTGGCCTCAGCGATCCTGCTCCGATAACCCAGCCCCTGCGGGCCAGACCAATGCGGCATCGTGCCAGCCCTGCTGTCGGCGCCAAGCCATATCAGTCCTTCGGCCCACGATCAGGAATAAGCTCAGGACGGCGTTCACAAATCTTCCCCTCGCGGGCCCCAAACCACGTTGGCGCGCGGTCTTGGCCCCCGCGGGCCGGGCAAAAACGGTCTCGGGACATGTTGATCCGGTTGCGCGCGGCCACGTTGGCCCGCTGGCCCAACCGATGCGCGCTGGACTAGAGCGGCCTTAGAACATCCAGCTTCTGCGGACTGCGCCCTTTTGATCACGCGGCCCAGCCCGCAGATTCAAGCAATACTAGATAGACACTGGCCCGAAGCACTCTCAACCCATTGGCCAACCCCAAGACGGCCTCAAGCCATTCTGCCCCTATCCTCCCCCGGTGATCCGTCGGCCCAGCCCATGCGGGCGGAGGAAACGCGCCCCCGATCGCGTCATCTTGCTCCTACGACACAGCCCGCCTGATACAGTTCTGATTGTTGTCTCCATCCCACCCAATATTTATCGAGTGGTCCCGGCCCCTGCGGGCTGGCCCAAGCTGGCGTCGACCCATCGTGTTCGGCTGCCCCCGTGACATTGCTCCGTTGGCCCAGCCTCCGGGGGATGTACCTATACAACCTCGGGCAATCCTGCCTTCTTTGGCACCGCACCGTGGACCCCAACCCCTGCGGGCAGGACCGTGACGGCCTCGCGCGACTTGGTAGTCGTAGCAACAGCACGAACAGCAGCATGGGTAGCAGTAGTAATGCTATAGCGGCAATTCCAACAATTCAAGCAGTACTGGCGGTCCTAGCCTGGGTGCAATGTGCCAGGGCAGTAGCAACAGTAGCACGAGCACAAGTAGTACGAATAGTAATACGACCAGAAAGGCATTGCGAGTAGCACCTAGTAGTACGGTGACGGCGACGGTGCCAGCAAAAGTATCCACGGGGGGGGACTAAGCGGGGCGGGGCCTGAGCACCGTAAAAACCAGATAGTAGTAGCGGTAGCAGTCGCAATAATTCGCCGGCCCAACGGGCCAGAGGCGTGCTAAGATCTCCGGCAACTGGTTAACAATTCTCTAGTTCGCGCGCGCGGGGCGCCCCGGCCCCCGGACGAAAAGTACCCCGGGCGGGTCCCGGCTGATCCCCGGGCGACTCCACCAGAGCGCTCCATGAGCGCACCAACAGGGCTCCGAGACGTCCCCGAGAGCCCCAAGAAAGGCTAAGAGGCCCCCAAGAGGCCCCCAAGATGGCACACGAGGGGTCCGACATGCCACAAGGTCGCTCCAAAACGCCCAAGATAGCCCCCAGACGCCCCAAGAGGCCTCCAAGAGCACTCCCAAGAGGGCCCCAGGAGGCAAAATTAATTGTTTTTTCCTTAGGTGTTTGAAAGATTTTGGAGCTTCCACCTTTTCGGCTTCCCGACGCCCCAAGACGGCCCAAGAGGCCCCCAAGATCGCCCCAAGAGGGCCCAAGAGGCCCCCAAGAGGGCCCCAAGATGGCCCAAGAGGGCTCGAAGACGGCCCAAGAAGCCTCCAAGACGGTCCAAAAGGGCCCCAGGAACGCCCCCAAAGGGGCCCCAGAGAGGGAACACGAAACAACATTTCGAGCCCTCGGCCCTAAGAAGCCCCCACGAGGCCCCAAGAGGCCCCTAAGAGGCCCCAAGAGGCCCCCACGAGGCCCTCAGGAGGCCCCCAAGAGTCCCCCAAGCGGCCCCAGGAGGCCCCCCAAATGCCCCCCCGAGCACGCAAGCAAGTGCAAGCGATGCTACAATGTGCTCTCCTTTCGGTAGACTCCCAACGGGGCCCCTACAGACTTGCAACAAGCGTCAAGAACCTGCCCAAAAAGCACTGTCCAGGAGCGTTCACAAGTGCCGCGAAGAAGCCCTCCTTACGCCGGAAAGCCCGGAAAGCCGGGTGGGGTGAGCTGTTCTTCTCACCACCGCGCCCTCTCACACAATGGCTTCCGCACGCCGCCCAGAGCGCGACGTTCGGCTCATGCCCCCAGAACGCTCCAGGAGCGCGCCAAAACGGCACCGGAACGCCCCCGAAACAATCCAAGCGGCCTCAAGTCGCCGAACAATCGTTCCAAATCGCCCAAGATGACCTCAACATTGCCGTCGAGGCCGCCAAGAAGCCCCAAGAGAGCCTCAAGAGGCCCTCCAAGACGGCCATTACAATCAAAAATCGTCCCATTCCCAGAGGAACATGTACACTTCCCGCATGAACGGCGTTTCGAGTTTCACAGCGCCTCAGACTACGCAAATAGCCCTCAACATCGCCCCGAGACAGCCCAACAATCCGCTAAAATCGGCCCAAGACGGCCCAAGATAACCCCAAGACGGCACAAGAGAGCACCAAGACCGCCCAAGAGGCGCCCAAAGCGGGATTCTGTCCCTAGGAGCACCTCAGAAGCCACCAACATCCCGCCAATAAGTCCCCCAAGACGCCCCAAGAACCACCGAAGAAGCCCAACAAGAAGCCCCAACGACCCCCAAACGGCCCTTACGGGGCCTCAAGAGGCTTCAACACTGCCTCCAAGAGTTTCCCGAGACGCCTGGCAAAAAAAAACCCAAAGCGCCGCATTGACACCAGGCCCTCGGGCAAACGGCTGACATGAGACTGTATGGGCCGGCGGAATGAGCAAGCGATTAAATAAGAGAGCACGGAGATGTGAGTAGTGAGAATAATACTGAGAATGCGTAGCCTGGGGCTCGCCATCGCACTCAGCATAACACGATCCAGGGCAAACACAGTGAGGCAAGAGGGAATATTTGCTTGTTGTGCAGAACACCAGCGATACATGGAATCATCATCAGCGCATGCACCATCTCACCACCAAAAAACATACGTGCGTCCCTTATCCTGCTCCAATCTGCAAAGCGGAAGAGCCTCCGCCGGGGCGAGCAGGGACTTGATGCGCAGCATCACCTTGCGCATCGTTCAACGTCAAGAGGGGGGACGCGGGCAAATTAGTTCAACGTCGGTTCCTGGACCCCTCCTGGGGTTGAAACTGACAGTTTTTCTAGCCGCGTCCAGCCGTGGGCGACGAGAGGGGCCCTTTGCTGCCCTCTCTGTTGGCAAGGACCAATGCTGGGCCACCTCAGCCCAGCAGCCGGGTCCAAGGCAGGGGGGGGGGCCCTCTAAATCACTCCCGGGCTATTCGTCCCGCGCGGTCCGGGAGGAGGCACAGCCATCGGTCCCCTCGGGGGGGGAGCGCAAAGGCTGCACTCGCGGTGTCACATCTCGGACGCGAGAGCGCCGGATCCCCTCGGCACCGAACTGTCAGCGCAGAGCCTCCGAGCGGCGGTGTGTGCGTGTCTTTTCTCTTGGAGGGCGGCGCAGTCGTCTTGCGTGCGAGCTATCTGGCTCACGCAGTGAGCTCTTCTCGAACCCTGAGATCTGGGCGGTGCAATTTGTTCACACCAGGTGTTTCCGAACGGCGTCGGGCCCAAAGACCATCACATATCGATCCAGCTCTCAAACTCAAAATGGGGTCGATGGTTCCAATCTTGATTTTGACGATGTTGCAATTTGTTCGCAACGCCAGATCTCACGAAACACCCACCCTGGGTTGCCAATGACGTTCCTAACCCAGTCCCCAGTTTCAAGCGCTATCCTGGAGCCCCTGGTGCCCTCTAGGCCTCGTGGTGGGGTGCTGTGTAGGCCGTCGGGGCCTCCTTGGAAATCCTTGGGGTTCCCTGGGCCACCACCACCACTGGCAACACCCGAGACCACTCAGCAGGCCGCGCTCATCTCCGTGCGCTTCGCGACGCCCTCCTCGGAGAGCAGCAACTCTCCAGCACGAGCCGCGACGCGACACGCGCAATTATCTTCGCGCCCCCGCGGGTGCCCAACCTCTGAATATCGTTTTCTCTTTCTCTCAATGTCCCTGTCTCCGCCTCGAGGTACGAAGTGGAGTGTTCCTCAGGTCCTCGAGAGTTTTCTGTACTCTGTATTGCAACTATCGTGCCAGGTGCAGGTAGCCAAACATCTCAAATCTTCCTGGCCCTTCCAAGCGCCAGCAGACATCCCAGCGTGACTTTTCCAAAAGCCCGAGGCTTGCTATGATGTGCCAAGAGGGCCCCAAAAAATGTCCAAGAGGGCCCAGGCAGCATACGGACGTCTGGGGGCCCCCACGGTGTTCTTTTCGGGCCGCGTGGAAGCCTCTCGGGGCCGTCCAGGGCCGTGTAAGGCGCCTCTTGGGCCACCTTGGGGCCGTTCTGGGCCCACTTAGGCGCCCTTTGGGCCACCTTGGGGCCATGTTGGGATGTTTAGGGCCTCTTTCTTCTTCTTTCGCACCCGTTCGCAGCGTCTCGCTCGGGTGAACATTTCGCCTGCTCAGAGAATCGCCCGGGCAAGCTCACAGATCTTCTCCATGTCAGCTCCATGTTTAGGGCCTCAACTGAGCCCTATTCCGAGTCCTCTTGGACCGTTTTGGGCGCACCTAGGTTGTTCTGAGGCCGTCTGGAGCCATGTTGGGGCCGTCGTGGGGTGAACATGTCAATGTCCACACACACACATACACACAAAATCAAATGCGACGATTTGTGCTTGATGGAACCCTCTCGGAGGCCGCCCTGGAGTTCCTGGAGGCTGGTTGGAGGCTTCCTGGGCGCCGAAGATCATTTGTGAAGACGTTTTTGGCCGTTTGGGGGCTGAAAACGAGTCATTGTGCCTCTGGGGCCGCTGCAGGTCCGAGTGGATGATTTTCGGTGCCGTCTTTGGCCGTTTGGGGGCCCTGTCGGGGCCGTTGCGAAAGGCACCACCATCGCGCCATCCCCCTGTGCGAGCCGCCAACACGATCCTGAGCTAGGGGCCGAACCCAACCTAGCGAGGCGTCTCTCTCGCGCGCGCGGCCAACGGCACTGTCGCAGGAGGATCCAAGCCGAGGGGCCGAGGCCATCGCGCGCGCGGCGGAGCAGGGGCCGCCTCTATTGCGTTTCCTCGCGCGCGCAGGCGGCCGCCGGCGGCGCGTCTTCCGCGCGCGACGGCCCAGCGCCGCCGCGCGTGCGCGGCGGCGCAGAGACCCCCCCCCCCGCCGCATGTCACAACGCTCGACGGCCCAGCGACGCCGCGCGAGCGACGGCGCAGAAGCTGGCCTCGTCAAAATCTGCCCACGCGCGACGGCGCAGCGCCGCCGCGCGCGCGGCGGCGCAAGGGCCGCCTCCGTTGCGTTCCTCTGCGCACGGCGGCACGGCGCCCCCTCGCGCGGCGTCGCAGAAACCGCGCGGCGTCGCAGAAACCGCCGGCGCAGAGGCCGCCCCCGCTGCATGCCTCCACGCACGTCGGCTCAGCGCTGCCGCGCGCGCGGCGGCGTGGAGGCGTTGGCCGAGCGGTTGCCTCGGCGTCAGCCGAACGGTTGTTGCGAACTTCGATTGCCAGGGCTCCCCCTGTCTTGGCGTCAGGCATGCGATTTGGGCGACGCGCGCTGCGCTGCACTCCTATCTCGCGCAATGCGCGAGCGGTTTTTTGCGAGGGATTATCGAAGGGCGCCTTGCGTTTTTGCTCCAGCCGAGCGATTTGAATGAAATCCAACCACCAGAGGGTCCCAGCGCAAGGGTCTAGTAGGCCCTGAATCGCTCAAAGCGCAAGGGTCTGGGAGGCTCTGGGTCGACCGAGGCTTCGATAGCTTGGGCGATACTGGATCGGCCGAAACCAAACAGGCCCAAAAAACTCCGGGCCACGCGAAACTCATTGGCCTGGGAAGCTCTGAATGAAACCGTTCGGGCACCCACCGCGAGCGCGGGTGAGCGCGCCCAAGCGCTGGCGACGTGCGCGGGCGGAGGCGCCCAGGCACCCGCGGCGCGCGCAGGCACCCGCGCCCGAATTGACGGCCCGAGTTGACCGCCCCGAGTTGGCCGCCCGAAGGTACCGACCAAAGGGGCCAGGCGAGTTGACCGGCCGAAGTGATCGGCCGAGTCGAACGGCCAAGTTGATCGGCCGAGTTGATCGGCCAAATTGATCGGCCGAGTTGATGGGCCGAGTTGATCGGCCGAAATGATGGGCCGAGTTAATCGGCCGCATTGGTCGGCCAAGCTGATCGGCCAAATTGATCGGCCGAATTGACAACGCGCGCGCGTTGACGAGTTGATCGGCCCAGTTGGTCGGCCAAGTTGATCGGCCGAGTTAATCGGCCGACGCGCGCTTTGATGAGTTGATCGGCCAGATTGACCGCCCGACCGCGCGTTGACCGCCCCGCCGCGCGCTGACCAACCGAATTGACCGCCCAGGTTGACCGCCCAGCCGCGCGTTGACCGCCCCGCCGCGCCGTAACCGACCGAATTGACCGCCCAGGTTGACCGCCCAGCCGCGCGTTGACCGCCCGGCCGCGCGTTGGACCCCCGAATTGACCGCCCGAGTTGCCCGCCTAACCGCGCGCGGACCGACCTGGATCGGCCGCCCATAAGCCAGTTGACCGCCCCAGGTTGACCGCGCAACCGCCTCCCTCGCGCGGAGCCGCGAAGGCGAATGGCGGGCGAGACTCGGCCACGACGCGCTGGGAGACACCAGCGGCCTCAGAGGCACGTCCGACGGAAGGCCGCTCGCGCTGCGTTTTCCGCGCACGGAGGTGCCTGGCCGTCGCGCGCGCGGGAAATCCAACGCGAGCGCCCTTCTAGCCGTCGCGCGCGCGGCGGCGCAGAGGCCGCCTCAATCTCGCTCGCGCGCGCCAGGCGGCGCCGCGCCGCCGCGATAGTGGAACGTGCGAATGCCGCATGCTGTCTGGTAGGGTTTCTGCATTCGCTGACGGAGCTCGCCCGCCCCGCCGCGCGCTTTCCCGCGCGCCGCCCCTTCTCCCGAGGGTTCCCGGGCGACCGCGTTGACTCCCTGAAGCTTTCCAAGTCTCCCAAAACGGCCCCGGGTGGCAATCGGCCGCCAAGATGGCCGCAGGTTCTTTCTTGGACGGACAAAGATGGCTCCGAGACAAATCAACGCGGCACCACGGAGGCCCAGCACGGAACCAAGATGGTTCAGAGAAGCCCCCGATACGTCCCAGGACGGCCCAGGAGGGCTCCAAAAAGACCCCGAAAGACCCTTGGTACGACACTCGCGGATTTTGATACGGCGCTTCATTGACTTGGGGGCATAATTGCTTCCGGCTTCAATCAGCCCGAGAGGGCCAACGAGGCCTCCCGCGTTGCCCTGAGACGGCCCAAGACGCCGCGACAATGAGCCGAGAAACCTCCAGAATGCGGCACAGGACGGCCCCAAGAGAGCCCCAAGACAGCCCGCGAAGACAGCCGAAGGGATCCAAGACGGCCCGGGAGGGCCTCTCGACCCCAGACGGACCCAGGCGCCCCCGCGACGCCCCGACGAAGGCCGCAAGAAACCCAAGACGGCTCACGCGGAGCCCAGAACAACCCAGGAGAGCCGCAAGGGGCCCGCAAGACGGCCCCACAGGAACCCAAGACTGCCCTCATACGGCCCAGTTGAACTCCATGAGGGCTCTTTAAGAAATTCATTGGGAGTGCGCACGTGTGACAGCCTAATGTTTGTCTCCTTCGCATTATGGTCGCCGTCCCCGTCGCCGCTACCGTCGTTTCCATCGCTCGAACAGTCGCCACCCAAAGTGCTGGGCTGGCGCGGTGGAGGGACTTGCTTCTGGCAGCTGGGCGCAGCGCGACACGCGCTCGGCGACGCGCAGGCGGTGCTTTTTTCAGAAGACTCGCCCACTTCCTTCGGCTGTGCAAAGTCCCCGCGCAAACAGCGCGTGACATCGAAGCCTCGCTGTGAAAGATGTGCGCTCGTGCGTTCGCGCGCCTCGCGCTGCGCGGTGCGACGCAAAACTCGCGCCGACGAGCGCGTGCTCGCGTGCTCCGCGGCAACAAGGCCGCTGGCGCCGCGGGCCATAGAACGAGCCACGCGTCGCGGGACCCAAGGGGAACCGCGCTGTCGGCAAGCGATGGTGCACGCAGAACTCAGGAAATCAAGACCGCCCCCCGTCGCAAATCTGAAGTCGATCTTCGTTGTTCTACCATGCGGGCCGAGGTCGCAGACGGACGGCGTCGCAAGACCGAGGCCGAAGACAAATACCGAGGCCAGAGACCAACTTGCATCGCAAGACGCAGCTGCAAAACCATGCCCGAACACCGACGCCCAGGGGCACTGGTCGAAGCCGGCAGCCGCGCCTAACCCATCGGACAACCCACCAGACCGACGTATATGCAGTAGTGAAGAACAAACGACACTTTCAAGTGCACACCAACAGCTAAGAATCTGGAGCCACAACTTAACTCCAACATAATTCAAAACCAGAAATTGGCCCCAAAAACCTTCACGCCAAAACAAAAAAACTGATTTCCGTTTGAATCGCTTTCCCTGCCACTTCTGATGCCATTCCTACTGGCGACCCCGTTCTCTGACCCGCGGACAAACCCAAGGTTCAAACTGGTCCTCCTCCTCCTTCTCCTCATGCCCCACCCCTCCTGCTTACAGATAAATCGTCCCTGTCGCACGCCGAGGCCAATTTTCTGCATGGGACTTCCTCGCCACGCATGATCCTGAAGCTTAGAAGTTTGCAACAGTCAAATGAAAGGCGGGTGGACTTCGACCGGCCTGTGGTTTTCGCCCCAGCGCCGCGCACATTTGTTTTTAGGAGTTGCAGGAGATTCATCGATTGAGGGCCGGCGTTTTGCAAAATGCGGCCCTCGCCTTAGCGCCGCGCGCATTCGTTCGAAGAAATTGCAAAATGAGTTTCACGGGTTGAGGGCGGGCGCCATCGAAACGTGGCTCTCGCCACGACGCCGCGTACTTTCGTTTTCAAAGACTGCAAAAGATTCACGGCTGGAAGGCGGGGCGTTTTCAAAATGTGTCTCTCGCCTTGGCGCGGCGAACATTCGTTCCGGAAGCATGCCGGAACTTCGCGGATTGAGGGGGGGGGGGGGGGGGGGCGTTTTTCAAAATGCGATTCTCGCCTTAATGCCGCGCGCGCTCGCTTGCGCAACTTGCAAGATATTTGCGGGTCCCCATCAAATCAGAAATGGCGCCTTCAAACGATTGACTTCCAAAAGGGGCTGTTCTCTAGGCGGGCATGAACTGTTGCAGGGGCCTGTGATGAGGGAGCTTGGAGGGAAAATGTATTCCAACATCGTGGATGACTCTTGGGGTTGCAGCGGTCCTCCTCCTCGCCTGCTCCTCCCTTTTTTCCGCCCACCCACCCCCCATCCTCCTCTTCCCCCCCTCCTCCCCCTCGCGTTTCTCCCCCCATCACCACGCCCCCCCACCCCCCTCAAGGGCGCGTCGCTGCAGCCGAGAATTCACTGCCTCCGCTCGCCGACGGGCCTCGCGCCTCCATTGCCGGCGGAGTTTGAGCAGCGAGCTCGCGCGGCACTGGAACGGGAAAAAATAGCAACGCGGACGCAAAGAAGATAGGCACAAAAGAGGAAGGACAAGAGACCGCCCAAAGGGGGGCGAAAGAAGACCAATGCCGCGGACGGGACATTCAGGAATGGACGAGACACGCAGAAGCTCTGTGACAAGGCCCCATGGCCGAGGGCAGCACCAGCAATGCAACAACAAACCTTGCGCACTGCGACATCCGAGACAAAACTCTCGCAACTCATTATCATGCACCCTGGAATTTGTGATCCACGCCCCACTCCGAGCCCTGATCATCGCAGATCTCACGGCAAGCGGAAGTTCGAAGATCTCACTCTGAACCTGCGGCCACTCCAAACTCGTGAAAGCCCCCTGTCGCTCGGAGAAATGCCGCGACCCGCGGACGCGCCCATCTTTAGCGAGAGACGCTCCGAAAATGGAAGCAGAGATGACGGCAGAGATGGCGCCTTGCATCTGCGCGCATCTGCATGGACTGCTGTTGCGCGGACAACACTTCACGAGCTTTCGAAGCGACGGCGGGCCCCGGGGCATTCAGGCGCTTCGACTTGGGAAATCCCAGGGCCGCTTCTTGCAGCTGCTCCACAAAGTCAGGGGCGCTCCAGAACCGAAGGCGCAACTGCTACAAATCCAATCTCCTGAAGCGAGAACCTCATGATCGCTTCTTCTCTTAGCATGCTGAGCAGGGCTCGCCACTCTGGAAGCGAAACCCAGGCCGACCGAACTAGGGTAGCGGCGCGAGCTACTACGACGCTGGCTATCTCGGTCTGCCCCATGCTTCGAGCTCAATCACGGATGACATAGATAGAGAACAGGGGGGAAAAGAGAAGACAGAGGCGAGGGGGGCATGCTCCAGACGAGGGGAGAGGGGGTACCACATATGGAACGCAGAAGCATAGAATATTGAACGACGCAAGAGAGTGGGAATGGCCCGTTTATTACACAGACACCCTGCTATCGCGGAGGGCGCGCCAGCTCTGCAAATCCGGGCAGCGCGACCGCGCCATGTCTGGGTGGGTTTGCGCCGGGCCTCGGGGGGGGGCACGGCCCGAAATCAGCCCCAGATTAATAAGCATGGGAAGGACTTTAAACTCCCTCCACAGCGGGCCGCGCGTCCGCAGCCACCGCCGGTTGCGGCGTCGGAGCAACGGGGGAAAATTGTCAGCGAGCGGCGCAATGAAGCATTTGTTTGGCTTCAGCCTCAGATGCGCGAGCCGCTCGCTGCCGTCGAACGCCGACCTCGTGTTCCGCGGCCGAAGAGCTGCGCGGAACTCAGTCACGACGGGGCGGCTGCCGATCCCAAACGGCGCTCCTGACGCTGGGCGGCCTTGCAGAATGCCTGAGCGGACAGGAAACAGCACCTGGTTCTCCCTCTGGAAGACCCCGAAGCAATCACAATCGCGCAAATGCGCCGATGGAATGCACCCACTGGCGGCGGCAACTGTAGTCAAGGAAGATTGCGGAGTATCCATTCGCGCGAAACCGACGGGAAGACCCTGCCGAAGTCGAACGAACAGACGCGCGGGAAGAGACGCGGCTGCGGAAGATTGCACGAGCACCAGTCGCGCCCGCGCGTCTAGGTCTAGAACGCCCTTTCCAAAGTTGCGGCCGGCGCGAACCCTCTCTGCTCGCAATCCACGGAGGCGCCGCGCTTCCGACTGTGATGTTGAACTACGGCACTCGCGGGGATCCCATTCGAAGTCTGTTTGGCCCCCAGGGGCCCAGCCTTTCCTGCCGCACTAACCACCTCCCCCCGCCCTCCTCCCGCCGCCCTCTCGCCGAGGAAGAACCTCGAATATCGCTAAACTCAGGGAGAAGAACGCGGCCGCGAAGAACCCGCCAGAGCGCCCTATCCAGAACCACCGCCCCAGAAGGATTGAATCTCCAGGCCGCGTAAAATCGGCCGCCTGGCCCCGGAGCGCCGCCGCCGGCCCCCTCGAGAGAGTTCCGCGCGCCAGCTGAAGCGAGCGGAGGGGGCCCCTTCAGGGAGACTTCAGATATCGCGAGACTGCTGTCTTTGGAGGGTGAAAGAGGGGGCCTGCAACAGGGGGTCTTCAATCGGGGTTGAATGGCTCATGTATGCTCAATGTATCGTTCATGTATGTGAACGGGTACGATTGGCATTCAATGTTGGCGGTCATTGAGGGCCAGTCGTTCGTGCCCGCGCGTTGCCCGCGCGGGCGCGCGCGCCGTCCATCCATTATCGTTCATGCGCGCGGGGGTTCTTGCATATTGCGCGTGGGGCAGCGAAGTGGAGTGCAAGTGTGTCTTGATTGTGCGATTGATGATCGTGTATGTTCCCAGACGATGACTTCTCGACCCCCAAGACAGATTTGGAGTGGGGCCCACCTTTCTCCCAAAATGTGAATTTACATTTTCCTCTTTCCCAGAATGTGAACTCGCATTTCCCTTTTTTTCCCAAAGTGTGAATTTACATTCTGGCCCCTTTTCATAGAGAATCCCATGCAGATTCCCAAATGTGAATTCACATTTTCCTTTTTTTTCCAAAATGTGAATTCACATTTCCTTTTTTTCAAAAATGTGAATTCACAGTTTGCTTTCCCCCACAATGTGCATTCACATTTGGCCCTGGCCTTCGAGATCCCCAATGCTGAGGCGTTTGGTTCCGCATGTCAGATTGGTTGGGCAGATTTCGGCACTTACCTGACCGCTTTAGTTTGTTCCAGCCTTTTCTTTTTGCGCCCTCAGCGCACGTTGCCTTCGTCGCCTTTCCCGAGCCCCCCGCGCCCTTGATTCCTCTCCTTTCAAGTCTCGCGCGCGGGCGCAGGCGGGGGGCTTCCATTAGTTCCCCCGCCGAACGCAGCAATCGAGGACGCATCGCCCATTCATGGCCCATAAAAACATCATTGCCAGGACCCTGCGGCCGACCCCCACTTCCACCCTCCAATGTCTGGCCCACTTTATCTCCTGGCCGAAAGACAGCGCCCCGGCGACGCCCAGGGCCTGGCCAGAGTCGCGGGCGACTGCTCCGCCGCCCGCCTTGAGGCCACGAAGAGTCACCAGCCTGCCGAAAGGGGGCCGGGGTTTGCCTCGAGCGACTCGGCCATTCTGCCGTCGTCGTAGCTTGCTTCGCGTGAACGCGTTCGTCGACGTCGCTATCTCCCCCTTCGTCTTCGCCTCCTTCCCGTTCGCTACCTCTCTTCAGATCTCGCCCGTCGTCGAGGCAAACCCGCCAGCATCTACGGGCGCGACCTTCTCCGCCACGGGGTCGACGCACGACGTTCCCAGACCAGTTCGGGACTCGGACATATCTCCCCCCCGAGCTTCAGGCCCTGGCACCGCGCCGCACGGGCCGCGCTCTTCGCGGCGATGTTTTTGGAAAAGAGACTGCTGGGATAATTAGCTGGGGTTGCTCCGACGAAGTGAATTCCGAACAGCGCGAGCGGCCCCCGTGGTTTTCTCTGCGAAGGCCAAGGCCAAGGAGGGGCTGGTCGCAATCAACGGTTCCAAAAACTTGCTTCAAACACTTCCGGTATTTTCAGGCGGGCGAACACTCCCCATTGGGGGCTTTGATCACGTCCCCATTGCTTTCGAGGTCTACTCTTTGAAACAAGAAACGGGAAGCGGGGCGCGGTCGCCGATGCCCTCTTGCCACAGCACCTCGGGAAGCTCCCCCCGCCCCCCCCCCCCCCCCCCAGCGGCGGACAGCTGGGTGAAGACCCGGCCCTCGAGGCTGGCGAAAATCTCATCCAGCGCGGACAGGGGCCTGCGCCCCGCGCAGAAGCGCGTCGGCTCAGGGACTGGAATCTCAACCATGGCACCCAAGGCATTCATCAGAATCTGATCCTGGCCCTCCAGATTTTCACACAGACCTAATTTTTCGGGTACCCAGGCCCTCTGGGTTCACGCGGACAACCTCTGGATTCCCGACGTCCTCTGCGCGCGGCAGCTGGTCGGCAAAATTATCATCGCCCGCCGCGACAGCGAGCGCGGTGTCGGGGGGGCCTTCGGGGTCTGAATATATGTCACGATACGCCCGGCGATCGCATTCCTCTGGTCGGCCGAGAGGCCGAAGTTATGCATGGCTTACCAGAGGCCCCCGGCAAACACAACTCTCACCCCAAAGGCCCCATCCTGGACCAAAGCTCTTGAATCCACGGCCGGCGGGGAGCCAGCGACCAAAACTCAGGGGGCGCAGTGGCCACCCCTCCCGCGCGCGGCATGCTACTGACGCTTACCGTGGCAAGGAAATCCTCGTGCGCGCGATACCGTAACTCGCGCGCTTCCATTTCTGACCCGCGCGTTGCTTGATCTGCCAGAACCGCCCCGGGAGTCCGGAGCGACAGTCCGAAGCCACCGAGTTTTCCGATCCCGAGTCGAAGGGCCACGATGAAACCGGATTCTGGCGTTCTCCGTCGCCAGAGTTAGCCCCAGCTGCTCCTTGTCTCGCCAGCGGGCGAGCAGCGGGGCAAAGACTCTACGAGACTGACGCCGTCGGTCGGACGAACTCACGCGCAATACTAGGACGGACTCTGTCGAGGTCAAATCTCCACGCGCGAAGATTCTCTGAAACACAAGGCACAAGCGGCTCCTGATCTCCAGGCCGAAGCTGCACCCTGAGCAACGGAGCCCTGTTGGAGCTGAGCTCGCACGTCTGCTTATCCACGAAAATGCAGGCCGATGGCTGCGGGTTGCTAAGGATCGCGCGCGCCTTCTCGGTGCATATATCATGTTTGACCATCCCTGGGTTCCTGTCTCCTGATACACACACACACATATATATACATATATATATATATATATATAAATATATATGTATCAGAATGAGGGGGCTGAACCGAACGGTCATTCACTGTCCCTGGGTGCGTGGCTGAAGTGGAATTCCGCGATGCGGATTCGTGTTGTTGTTTGTTGCTGTTGTTGTTCTTGTTGTTGTTGAATTCTCACTTCTGAAGAATAATTATTGTTGATCCCCCCCCACCGGTGCATACTGTTTTTTCTCCACCAAAGTGTGCCCCTCGACGCTCGCACCCGGTTTTTGACAAGGAAAGTCTTCCTGCTCAAACTGGCCCCCTGGCCCCCGGGTTACAACAACAACGGCTCCCGCCTGAGACTTCCTTACAAGTTAGCCAGGACCCCCGCTCCTACCCGAGACTTCCTCGCATTTTATTCAGGAATCGCGCTCTTGCTGCGGATTTTCTTACAATGTATTCAGGAATCGCTTTCCCGGCGCTTTGGAGTCGCGCTCTCGCTGGAGATTTGTTTGCAACTTATTGAAGAATAGCTGTGCGTTGGAAAGGCACCCAGGAGTCGCGCCCGTTGTGGCCCCATGTGCATGCCCGTCGGGGCACCGCTGTCGCCATTTGTGTCCCCCTCAGTGTCCTACGTGGCCCAGTTGCTACCCTCAGTGGCCCCATAGTTGCCTTCTGTGGCCCCGCATTATCTGCACTTCGTGCCCCCCGCTCGTTCGCGCTCTTCGTGACCCCATACGCATTCCTTTCGTGTCCCCGCTGTCGCCCTTCGTGGCCTACTTCCGCGCCCTTCGTGGCCGTGTTGTCGTTCTCTCTCGCTCTCGCTTTCGCTCGTCGTCGCCGTCGTCGTCGTCGTCGTCGTCGCCGTCGTCTCGTCGTCGTCGTCGTCGTCGTCGTCGTCGTGGTCGGTCCCCTGTCCGTCCCTCTTGGGGTCGGGTCGACGGTCCGCGGCCGCCCCGCCGATCAGCGCTGCCGCTGGCCAGGCCGACGGTCCGCGGCCGCCCCGCCGCTTGCCGGGGTCCAGCCTGCAGGGAAGAAAGGTAGACCCCCCCAAAAGGGTTCGATCGAAAACGAAGAGGGCGGGTATCGAGGGTTTGGGAAATACGCGTTATTGGACACTGGAGCAAATAAGGGCGAACAGTCTTAAAATTGTTGTTGTTGTTGTTGTTGTTGCTGTTGTTGTTGTTTTGTCAGTTGTTTGTTGTTTGTTGTTTGTTGTTTGTGGTTTGTGATTTGTGGTTTGTTGTTTGTTGTTTGTTGTTTGTTGTTTGTTGTTGTCGTCATCCCACCCGCGACCCACCCGCGACCCACCCCGCGACCCACCCCGCGACCCACCCGCGACCCACCCCGCGACCCACCCGCGGCCCACCCCGCGACCCACCCGCGACCCACCCGCGACCCACCCGCGACCCACCTCGCGACCCGCCCGCGACCCACCCCGAGACCCCCCCGGCGACCCACCCGCGACCCACCCCGCGACCCACCCGCGACCCATCCGCGACCCACCCGCGACCCACCGCGACCCACCCGCGACCCACCCTGCGACCCACCCGCGACCCACCCAAAATTTTGGCGCCTGCGGCGGGTTTGTTTTGCATGCGTTCTAGGTGGGAAACCTGCCACCCAGCCGCGACCCAAACCGCGCCCGCGACCCACCCGCGACCCACCGCGACCCACCCGCGACCCACCCCGCGACCCACCCCGCGACCCACCCACAATTTTCGGCGCCTGCGGCGGGCTTCTTTTGCATTCGTTCCAGGTGGAGAACCTGCGACCCACCCGCGACCCAAACCGCGCTCAGTGTACAAATCAAAATGTTCGGCGCCTGCGGCAGGCTGTTTTTGAATTTCTCCCAGGCGACGGTGGAGAACCCGCGACCCACCCGCGACCCAAACTACGTTCACTGAACAAGCCAAAACTTCGGCGCCTGCAGCGGGTTTCCGGTGCATTCGTTCCAAACGGAGGAGGAAAAGGAGGAAGACGAGGAGGAGGAGGAAAAGGAGGAAAAGGAGGAAGAGGAGGAGGTGGAGGAGGCGGACATGGAAGAGAAGGAGGAAGAGGAGGAGGACGAGGACGCGGACGATGAAGAGGAGGAGGAGGAGAAGGCCGCCATCAACAAGGAAGGTGAAGGCCACGAGGTCCGCCGGCTCGACGCCCGCGTCGCCCGCGCCCGCCCCCTCACTCTTATCCGCAATTGCGGGGTGCTGCGTATCGTGGCGAACGCCGTCCACGTCTGCCCCCGAGAACTTCTCAAACTCCCGTCCATCTCCGTGAGAGTAGCCAGCATTCGCGCGACCGTCCCCAGCGCGTAAGCAGAAGCTCCGAGCACCCGAATCGTGAAGCATTTCCCGATGGGCTCTCCATCCGTGTGTATGCCGTTCGGCGCGATGTTATCTCTCTGCAACCAGGGGCCAAGAGCAGCGAGCACGTCGTTCTTCGCAAGCATACCATTTTGTCCTCATGGCCAGGATGGTGGCGGCGGTCTCCCTGCCGAAGGACAGGTCAACAGGCGGGACGGGCCGTTCTTCCTTGATGTCTCTGAGTTGCCATCTGGCAGCCGCCATCTCCGACGTGAGCTTCTGAATCTCGGTGAAATGACCTGCCACCGTCATCTCCACTCCAGCAACTTCGCGCTCGATGGTTGCCTGAATCTGCCCGAAGGCAATTGAGAGGGTGGAGCCGAGCGAAGCGATCTGGGATGACGTGGTACCGACCTGATGCTGAAGCGAGGCCACTGCAACCTCCATGGCTTGCTTGGTGCTCCCCACATAGGCTCGCAGCTCGGCATCTGGGTCTCCTGTGCGCGAAGACTTGTCATTGTCATCATCAGTATCGGTACCATCATCATCATCAGCAGCATCATCAGCAGCATCAGCATCACCACAACCACCACCATCAGCAGCATCATCACCATCATCAGCATCAGCATCATCATCAGCATCATCATCATCATCATCATCATCATCAGCATCATCAGCATCATCAGCATCATCATCACCCTCATCGCCATCACCATCATCATCATTAGCATCATCATCAGGAAACGTGGAAGCAGCAACGATAGCGTCGGCCAGCTGCCACTGCTGACTGGCTCCTATCGCGAGCGCCATGGGGTCTGGCTAGATAGGTGAAACTTCTGAGAGACCAGAACCCCCCGTCCTGATTCGAAAGAGGCTTACAGAAAGGCCGCAACGCTAATCGCTGATTCTCGGGCGTTCCTAGCCCTTCACAACGTGTAGTCTTGAGCCAAAAATGACTACGGACCTCCTCCTCCTCCTCCTCCTCTTCCTCCTCCTCCGATCCCCCTGCCCCACTATCCTCTTCCACCTCCCTCTCCTCCTCCTCCTCCTCCTCCTCCTGCTCCTCCTCCTCTTCCTGTTCCTTCTCCTCCTCCTCCTCCTCTTCCTCCTGCTCCTCCTTTTCCTCCTCCTCCCCCTCCTCCTCCTGCTCCTCCTCCTCCCCCATACTGCCCCTCCTCTTCCGCTTCTTCGTCTTCTTATTATTATCAATAACTAGTTGTGCTATTAGTAGTAGTATTACGATTAGTAGTATAATGGGTAGTTTTATCATTGAAAAATAGAATACCACCATTACTATTGGTGTTGTTGGTGTTGTTCGCATTCGTCGTATTATGATTACAAGTATCAAGTAATTCGTGATCACTAGTATTGTTGATGTTGCGCATATTGTTGTTATTCGTAGTAGTATACGTAATGTTCATATGATTATGACGATTCGTAGTATTACCAGTAGTAGCAGTATTACCATTATTAGTCGTATTATTATGAGTATTACTATTCGTCGTATTCTTATGGATTAGCAATATTATGGTTAAATATCAGTATCACTTTTTACCATTAATACTTGCATTACCAGTATTAGCGTCATTATGGATTGCATGATTAGTGGCATTATGATTAGTATTCCTTCTCCTCCTCCTCCGCAGCCTCTCCCAACTCCTCGTCCCCCTCCTCCTCCTCCTCCTCCTCCTCCTCCTCCTCGTCATCATCATCCTCCTCCTTTTCCTTCTCCTCCTCCTTCTCTTCCTCTTCCCTCTTCCTCTTCCTCCTCCTCTTCCTCCTCCTCCTCCTCCGCCCTCCTCCTCCGCCTCTTCCCCCTCCTCCTCCTCCTCCTCCTCCTCCTCCTCCTTCCCTTGGGGGGGGGGGGGGCGCGGGCGCGCGGTGGCGGCCCCCGCCCGCCTGCAGCGACGACTGGCCGGGGGGCGTGGGCTCCTCAGCTGGCATCTGCGGCGGTAGCGGCCAACCCCTGCGGGCGTTCGAGGCGCGCCCGCGGGCGAGGGGGAACGACGGGGAGGAGTGGCTCAGGCGGGGGGGAAGGGCATCGACATGGAAAAGGCAATACATTGCCGATTGGCCCCCTTTCTGACACGGAAGCTCCACAAGCAGTGGTAGCACCAAAAGAAAGCCTCACGCTTGTTACAAAGGAGTTATCCCTGCTGATTGGCGTTCCATTGGCTGTTAGGGGGAGCGGAATGGAAGACTGGCCCAGGAGGGGACACATCGTCCTGGAATCGGCGATAGGCCCCCGAAAACATAACCGCACGCTCCTGGGCGGTATGGGCTTTCAGTGGCCCCTGTCAAAGACGAACTGGCGACTGGGGGTCGATGCGCCACCCTTCCCTATCCCCCCTAACGTTTTCCCTATGTCTGGCTTCGGAAACTGAATACAATATCCTGGCGAAGAGCCAAGCCAACCATGCGCACTTTTGAGGGCCACACTTGTGAATATTGTATTCGGTGGAGCCCCCTTCACGGGGCCACAAAACGGTGTCACTGGGGCCTTTTTGTTCGTGGAACCCCTTTCGTGGGACCACGAACCGTGAAGGGGTGCGCCGTAATGAGTGGGGGAGACGCGCGCGAACGGTGCCACTGGGGCGTGGTGTGAGCCCACCCATGAGGCGACAAATCGCGTGATGGATGAGCCGTAATGGGCGTCGGAGACGGATGCTAACGGTGTCGCTTGGACCTTCGGTGGACCCTCCTTGTAAGGCCGCGAACTGTAATAGGGGTGCGCCGTAACGGGCGGGGGAAACGCATGCGAACGGGCCTTCGGTGGAGTTCCCTGTGAAAGCTTATGCGGCACCCTCCGCATGAGCCCCCGCCACCAATCACGGCACACCGCTTACACGTTCAGTGACCCAGTGAGGAACTCCACCGAAGGTTCCACTGGCGACGCGCGCATGCGGCGCCCCACCCATTTCGGCAGAGGAAAATCATTCAAGCCAACAAAGCAATTACAACTTGAGTAAATATCTTACACGTCTTCCCTGTGGACCACCCTCGAAAGAACTTACAGATGCGGCTAAATGAAAAGGTTGTCGGCGCCCCCCCGGCCCCCAGAAAGATTCAACTCCGGCGCCACGTCATTCCCTGGCCGCCAGCGGCCCTCAACCGGCAGGGAAAAAAACCAAACGGAAAGAAATACGGAAATAAACGGCACGGAAAAGGACACGAAAAGAACGGGGAGGAAAACGAGAGGACAAGAGAGGGACACAAAGAAATTGGAAAGAAACAAAGAGGAACAGAGAACATAAACGAAACGAAACAAACGGGAAAATTACATAACTGAAAAATATCAAAAGGAAAATGCATGGGATACGTAAAAAGCCACATAAGGAAACGCGACGGACAAACAGGGGAAACGAAAAGAAACAAGAGGGAGCATGGCACGGAAAGAGAACAATAAGAAACATAAAAACACGACTGCATGGGCCACCAAGGGGTCGAACATCAGATTGAGGATCCTTGGTAATATGATGTTACCTTTTCTGGGCCTGATGCTGATGATGCTGGCGATGATGATGCTGGTGATTACGATGACGATGATCATGATGATGGTGATAATGCTGATGCCTTGTCCCCGTCCCCATCGTCATCGTCTTCCTTCCCCTCGTTCTCAGCATCGCCCTGGCCCTCTCTGGTTTCCCACCATTATCCTTGTACTCCCCCCCCCTCCCCCCCTCCCTCAACCTACATCATCAAATCTCTCCTCCCCATGCTCCTCCTCCTCCCCATACTCCTCCTCTTCCTTGGATGTCCATCCATATTAACCAACCCTCTCCCAGACTGCATCATCCAACCTGCCCCCGCCTTTGGTGCAAAATCGTACAGGACCACCGAAAACAAAAATGAAATTACCGCCTCAAAAGTAATCCGGACCACTCCAAAAGTCAACAGGACCACAGAACAAAAAAACGAAGGACCCGAAAATGCACGACCTAAAGCAAATTCAATAAGATGGTCAAAAACATGGCCCGAAGAAAAATAAAACATGACCAACAACACGGCCAAACATAAGCAAACGGAACCCGAAAGAAAAAACACCAAACGCGGTGCGAAACATATGATCAAAAAATGACCATCCCAAATGTAAACAGGAAGGACCACAGCCAACCTAACATGACGACCCCAAAAAGCAAACATGACCACCCAAAACATGCACACACGACCACCCCAGAAGTAAACAGGACAATCCCACAAGTAAACAGGACCATACAAAACAAAACATAAGCACGCCACAAAAAAAACATGGCCACACCACCTATAAGCAAACGGCACCCGGACCACCCAGGCAACAAAAACATAAGCACCCCAAACGCAAGCAGGACAACCTCAAAGAGCAAGGATGACCACGCCAACAGCAAACAGGACCACCCCCAATAGAAAACATTACCACCCCAATAGAAAACAGGGCCACACCAAAAGTAAACAGGACCACCCAAGAAGTAAGCATAACCACCCAAAAAAGTAAACAGGGCCGCCCCGAAAGCAAACAGGACCACCCCAAAAGTAAACGCATTCACCCCAAAAATAAACAGGACCACCCCGAAAAGTAAGCAGGACCACCCCGGAAAGCAAACAAAACCACGCCAAAAAAGTAAAGGTGACCACGCAAGAAGTAAACGAGACCGCCCCCGAAGTAAACAGGATCACGCAGACACTAGACAGGACCGCGCCGCAAGTAAACAGGACCACCCCGAAAAAGTAAACAGGACGACCCCGAAGAGTGAACAGGGCCACCCCGAGGAGCAAGCAGGAGCGCGCAGAAAGTCAACATGGCCACGAAGAAACTAAACAGGACCACCCCAAAAAGTAAACAGGACCACGCGCAAACTATACGGGACCATCAAACAAAGCACGCAAAACCACGCAGAAACCAACCAGGACCACCCCAAAAAGTAAACAGTAACCGCGAAACGCGTAAACAGCACCACCCGAAAGGTAAACGAGAGCACCCCAAAAGTAAACAGCACCTCGGCAAAGCTAGAAAAGGACAACCCCAAAACTGAACAGGGCCACGCTAAAAGTAAACTGGACCACCCCAAAAACTAAACAGGACCACGCAAGGAACACGCGACCATCCCAGAGCCAAACACGACCACGAAGAAAATAAACAGGACCACCAAAACATCAACAACAACAATAAAAAAGAGAGAGAGAGAGAGAGAGAGAGAGAAAAAAAAAAAAGAAAAAAAGAAAAAGAGAGAGAGAAGAGAGAGAGAGAGAGAGAGAGAGAGAGAGAAGAGAGAGAGAGAGAGAGAGAGAGAGAGAGAGAGAGAGAGAGAGAAAAAAAAAAAAAAAAAAAAAAAAAAAAAAAAAAAAAAAAAAAAAAAAAAAAAAAAAAAAAAAAAAAAAAAAGAGAGAGAGAGAGAGAGAGAGAGGAGAGAGGAGAGACAGAGAGAAGGAGAAGAGAAGAGAGAGAGAGAGAGAGAGAGAAGGGGAGAGGAGAGAGAGAGAGAGAGAGAGAGAGCGAGAGAGAGAGAGAGAGGGGGAAAAACAAAAAAAAAAAAGAGGCACACAATGGTGATCCGGTTTTTGGGGTGGTAAATTTAATTTGCGGGTGGTCATGTTACCTTGCGTTGCATTGCCCCTTTTAGTTTTTGGGGTGGTCCTGCTTGCTTTGAGGGGAAGTCACGTTTAGTGTTGCGGTGGTTACGTTGCTAGTGTTTGGGTGGTCCTGTTTACTTTTTTTGCGTGGCCCTGTCTACTTTGTTGCGCGGTCCTGTTTAGCGCTTGGGGTGGCCCTGTTCACTTTTGAGGGGGGTCGCGATTAGTTGCGTGGTGGTCCTGTTGAGTTTTTGGGTGGTCATGCATACTCTGTTGCATGGCCCATTTTATTTTTTGGGGCGCCCCCGTTTAGTTATTGGGTGGTCCTGCCAACTGTTCGGGGTGGCCATGTTTAGTTTGTGGGGTGGTCCTGCTTACTTGCGGGGGTGGTCATGCTTACTTAGTTTTGTGGTGGCGATAATTTTAAGGTGCGGGTGGTCCGGTTCACTTCGTTGCGAGGTCCTGTTTAGTTTTTGGGTGGTCCCGTTTAGTTGTCGGGTGGTCCTTTTTTACTGTTTCCCATGGCCCTGTTTGGTTGGTGGGGTGGTCATGTTTACTTTTCTGGGTGGTCATGTTTAGTTGCGCGGTGGATGTGTTTTTAATGTTTGGGTGGTCCTGCATGCTGTTTCTGCGTGGTCCCGTTTAGTTGCCGGGGTGGTCCTCTGTAGTTTTTTGGGGTGGCCCTGTTTACTGCGTTGCATCGTCCTGTTTAGTTGTTGGGGCCGCCACGTTACTCTGTTTTTTTTTGAGGGGGGGGGCGAGTTTAGTTCTGCGGTGGTCCTGTTGAGTTTTCGGGCGGCCCTGTTTACGTTGTTGGCATGGTCCTGCTTAGTTTTTGGGATGGTCCTGTTTAGTTGTTGGGTGGTCCTGGCTACTCTTCTGCGCAATCCCTTTTAGTTGTTTGGCGTGGTCCTGTTTGCTGTTGGAGGTGGTCGTGTTTAGTTTTGTGGTGGCCATGTTGAGTGTTTGGGTGGGCCTGTGTACTTTCTCGCTGGTTCGGTTTAGGTTTCGGGGCGGCCCCGTATAGTTGTCGGGCGGCCCTCTCCATTATGTCCAATGGCCCTGTCTATTTGTAGGGGTGGCCCTAATGGCTTTCGGCAGGGGTCATGTTTAGTCGCGCGGTGGCCCCGTGTAGTTGTTGGGCGGCCCTGTCTGCTTTTTTTTTTTCTGCGTGGCCCCGTTTAGTTTTTGAGGTGGTCTGGTTTAGTTGGCGGGTGGTCCTGCTTACTTGTTTGTTGCGTGGCCCTGTTTAGTCGGTTGGGTGGCCCTGTTTACTTTCGGGGGTGGTCATGTTTAGTGTCGTGGTGATCCTGCTTAGTTTTTGGGCGGTCCTGTTTACTTGTTTTGCGCGGTCTGGTTTAGTTTTTGGGGTGTTCCTGTTGGCGTTGTTGCGTGGTCCTGCTTAGTCGCGCGGTGGCCCTGTTCGGTTGTTGGGGGTGGCCCTGTTTGCTTTTCTGCATGGCCCTGTTAAGTTTGCGGGGTGGCCCTGTTTAGTTTTTGGATGGTCCTGTTTACTTGTTTGCATGGTCCCGCGTAGTCTTTGCGGCGGTCAGTCTTGCTTACAAGCGGGGGTGGTCAGGTTTGGTTGCGCGGTGGTCCTGTTGAAATGTTGGGCGGCCCTGCTCACTTGCGTGCGTGGTCCTGTTCAGCGCGGGGCGGTCCTGCTCAGTTTTTTTTTTTTTTTTTTCTCTCTCTCTCTCTCTCTCTCTCTCGTGGTCCTGTTTAGTCTGCGGGGTGGTCCTGTTTACTGTTGGGCGTGGTCATGTTTAGTTTTTGCGTGGTCCTGTCTGGATGGTGGGTGGCCCTGTTCGCTGCGTTGCATGGTCCTGTTTAGTTTTCGGGGTCGTCCTGGTTAATGTTTTGCGTGGCCCTGTCTTCTTTTGCACGGCCCCATTAGTGGTTGGGGTGGCCCTGTCTACTTCCGGGGGTGGCCGCGTTTAGCTTAGCGGTGGCCCCGTTAAGTTTTTGGGTGGTCCTGCCTGCAGTGCGAGCCACCGGCGGGCCGCTATTCTCAGGAATTTCTGGAATTTCTGGAATTTCTGGATTTTAGGAATTTTTGGAATTTCTGGAATTTTTGGAATTTCTGGAATTTCTGGAATTCTGGAATGTGTGGAGTGTGGATTTTCTGGAATTTCTGGAATCTCAGGAATTTGGGGAATTTCTGAATGTTTGGAAGTTCTGGAATTTCTGGAATTTCTGGGATTTCTGGAATTCTGGAATGTGTGGAGTGTCTGGAATTTTTGGAATTTCTGGCAATCCCAAAAAATCAAAACATTCCAGAAATTCCAAAAATTCTAAAAATTCCACAAATCCCAGAATTCCGGCAATTCCAAGAATCCCAAAAATTCCAGAAATTCCAGAAATTCCAGAAATCCCAGAAGATCTCAAAATTCCAGAAGTTCCACAAATTCCATAAATTCCAGACCTGGGGGAGGAGGTGGAGGTGGAGGAGGAGGAGAAGGAGGGGGAGGAGGAGGGGGAGGAGGAGGAGGAGGAGGAGGAGGAGGAGGAGGGGGGGGAGGGGGAGCGAAGAGAAAGGGAAGGGGGACGATTAGGAGGAAGAAAGGAGGAGGAGGACGAGGGTAAGGAAGGAGGAGGAGGCGGGGCCCTGGATGTGCGCAAGGAAGACATAAAGAGGAGAGAGGGCGGAGGGAACGAGGAGGACGATGAGGAGGAGGAGCAGGAGCTGTCATGATGCCACGCGGCACTGCGTTGCGCACCTTACATGGCCCGCCCGGCAGGGAGAAAGCGGAGGAGGAAGGGCTGGCTGGAGAGAGGGGGAGAGCAAAGGGAGGGAGAGGGAACCGAGCAAAGGGAGGGAGAGAGGGAGGAACCAAAGAAAGAGGCCTCCCACGAGCCTCCCGAGCCTCGAGCCTCCGCGGCTTCGACAAGCCTGCGACGCAACCCCTCGGGGCAGTGCACCTTGCTTCCTCCGCTTCCTCCTGCCCCCTCCTGCCTCTTCCTCATGCACCTCCTCCATATCATCCTGTTCCTCCTCCTCCTACTCCTCCTTCTCCTCCTCCTCCTCTTCCTCCCCTCCCTCATCGTCAACGCCGCCGCCGCCTTCCCCTCCTCCCAGACCTCCCCCTCCTCCTCCTCCTCCTCCTCCTCCTCCTCCTCCTCCTCCTCCCCTCCTTTATCGTCAACAGCGCCGCCACCTTCCCCACCTCTTCCTCCTCCCCCACCTCCTCCCCCTTCCCCTCCCCCTCCTTTTCCTCCTCCTCCTTTTTCTCCGACCCCTCCTCCTCCATCACCTCCTCCTCTCCTGCTTCCTCACCCCTTCCTCCACCTCTCCGCCTCCCCCTCCCTCCATCATCGTCAACACCGCCGCCACCTCCCCTCTCCTCATCCTCGTCGTCCTCCTCTCCTCCTCCTCCACCCTCCTCCTGCTCCTCCTCCCCCTCCTCTCCATCATCGTCACGCCGCCCCACCTTCCCCTTCTCCTCCCCCTCCTCCTACTCCTCTCCTCCTGCTCCTACATCCTCCTCTCTCCCTCTCCCTACCCACCTCGTCGTCAACAGCGCCCGCCCCTCCC
>CAUYUJ010018826.1:640000-642500 GCA_963575745.1 Prorocentrum cordatum
TAAGGATACTAGAGCTTTTAGGAATTCCAGAAATCCCAAAAATTCTACAAATTCCAAGAATTCCAGAAATTCCAAAAATTCCAGAAATTCTTCTGGAATTCCAGAAATTCCAGAAATTCCAAAAATGTATGGGATTTGTGAATTTTTGAAATTTCAGAATTTCCGAAATTCTGGAATGTCTGGAATTTATGGAATATCTGTGATTTCTGGGATGTCTGGAATTTCTAGAACTTCTGGGATTTTTGGAATATCTGGAATTTCGTAAATTGTGTTAATTTGTGGATTTTATGGATTTTTTTTGAAATGTCTGGAATCTTGGGAATTTCTGGAATTTCTGGAATTCCTGGGTTTCTGGATGTGTGGAATATTTAGGATTTCTGGAATTTGTGGAATGTCTGGAATTTCTGGGGTTTCTGGAATTTCTGGATTTTTTTTTTTTTTTTTTTTTTTTTTTGAAATTTTTGGAATGTCAGGGATGTTTGGCATTCGTGGCATTGGTGGAATTCCTGAGTTTCTGGATTTCTGGAAAATTTCTAGAATTTCTGGAATTTTAAGAATTTCTGGAATTGTTTTAGAATTTTTAGAACTTCTCGAATTTTTGGAATTGCTGGAATTCCTGGGTTTTTTGATTTCTGGAATATCTGAGATTTTCTATTTTTTTTTAGAATTTATAGAATTTTTGATTTTTTTTGAATTTCTGGAATTTCTGGAATTTTTGGAATTTCTGGAATTTCTGGATGTCTGGAATGTCTTGAATTTCTGGAATTCCTCTGGAATTTCTGGGATTTCTGGAATTCTGAAGGTCTGCCATCTTGTACTAATTAGAAGGATACCAGAGGTTTGATAAATTCCAGAAATTCCAGAAATTCCAAAAATTCCAGAAATATTCCAGAAATTCCATTTGAATTTCATAAATTCCAGAAATTCCAGAAATCCAAAAATTCCAGAAATTCCTCAGGATAGCGGCGCCGGCCGTGACCTGCAATGCCTGTTTACTTGCCTGCATGATCTTATTTAGTTTCTGGGGGGGTCCTGTTAAGTTTGCGGGGTGGTCCTGTCTACTGTCGGCGGTGGCCCTGTTTAGCTTATGGGTAGCCCCATGTACTTCTAAGGGTGGTCATGTTTAGTTGTGCGGTTGACTTGCATAGTTGTTGGGTGGTCCTGTTTACTGCGTTGCGTGGCACTGTTTAGTGCGTGTGGGGGGGGGGGGGGGTCATGTTTAGTTTGCGCGCGGTGCGGTTTACCTTTTCCCATGGCCCTGTTTAGTTTTTGGGGTGGTCATGTTTGCTGCTGGGGGCGGCCATGCTTAGTTGCGCGGTGGATGCGCTCAATGTTTGGGCGGTCATGCATTTTTGTTTTGTTTGCGTGGTCCTGTTTCGTTGTTCGGGTGGTCCTGTTTAGTGCGGTGTGCGCGTGTGTGTGTGTGCGTGTGTGTGTGTGTGTGTGTTTTTTTTGTTTTGTTTTGTTTTCCTCCCTCTTCCTCCCGTTTTTTGCTTCCATGGCCCTGTTTAGTTGCTGGGGCGTTCCTGTTTACACGCGGGGGTGGTCGCATTTAGTTGCGCGGTGGATTCGTCTAGTTTTTGGGTGGTCGTGTTGACTTGTTATGCAAGGCCACGTTTCGTTTTTGAGGTGACCCCGCCTAGTTGTTGGATGGCCCTGCTCACTGTTTTGCATGGTCCTGTTTAGTTTGCGGGGTGGTCCTGTTTATTTTGGGGGTGTTCACGTTTTGTTGCGCGGTGGTCCTTGTTTAGTTGCTGGGGGGCCCTGCTCGCAGCTGTGCATGGTCCTCTTTAGTTTGCGAGGTGGTCCGGTCTAGTTGTTGGGTGGTCCTTTTTACGCGTTTGCATGGTCCTGTGTCGTTGTTGGGGTGGCCCTGTTTACTTTTGTGGGTGGTCATGTTTAATTGCGCGGTGGTCTTGTTTAGTGTGTGGGTGGTCCTCTTTACTTTGTTGGCGTGGTCCTGTTTAGTTTTTGGGGTGGTTCTGTTTAGGATTTTACGTGGTCCTGTTTACTTGTTTTTGCATGGTCCTGTTTGGTTGCGGGGTGGCCCTGTTCAGTTCTCTGGGTGGTCCTGTCCAGTTGCGCGGTGCTCCTGTCTAGGTCTTCGGTGGTCCTGATTAGGTTTTTGCATGGTCCTGGTCAGTTGTTCGGGTGGTCCCATTTAGTTAGCGGGGCGGCCCTGTTTACTTTTTGTTGCGAGGCCCTGTCTAGTTGTCGGGGTGGCCCTGCTTATTTTGGGGGGTGGTCATGTTGAGTTTTGCAGTGGTCCCGTTTCGTTCGTGGTTGGTCCTGTATGCTGTTCTGCATGGTCACGTTTAATTCTTGGGGCGGTCCTATTACTTTTTCGCGTGGTCCTGTTTGCTTTGTTGCATGGCCCTGTTTAGTTGCTGGCCCCGTTTAATTTTTGGGGTGCCCCCCCTGAGTTTTTGGGCGCTACTGATTACTTTACAGCATGGCCCTGTTTAGTGTTCGGGTCATTTCCGTTTACTTTAGGGGCATG
>CAUYUJ010018826.1:647500-662500 GCA_963575745.1 Prorocentrum cordatum
GGGGGCGGGGGGGCGACGGCCGATTTCGGCAAGGGCGTCCTGGCGCATGGCCGCTGGGAAGTCGCTGTCCTGCAGGGAGTCGATGCAGGCCGTGGCAGTCTGGACTTGCAAGACGGGGTGGCGCGAGATGCCGTCGAGGATCGCGCGGCGACCATCCTGGAGCATCGCTGTGAAATCTTGGGCATCGATCGCCACGGCCCCACCAGCGGCCGCGACGTCGGCCCGCAAGTAAGAGTAAGAGACGGCATCGACGAAGTTTCGGTCCAACGTGGCCATACCTACACCGAAACTCACTCGTAAGTCGGGCCCGGTGGGGCTAATCGAACGCGGCGTGCACCTTGGGCCTCGCTGGCAATTGAAAGCTCGGCGTGCGGGCGTGCGCGCGCGCGCGTGCGCGCGCGCGTGGGGGGTGGGAGGGAGGGGGGGGCACGGGGGGAAGGCGGCGCCCATGGCCGTGGGCTCGGGGCGAGCCTCCGAACGGCCAGGGCGAGGATGATGAAGGGGGAGAGGCGGAGGATTGTGCCCCGTGGTCGCACTGGAAATTCATGCGGGCCCCCAGCGAGCGCGATGATGCAATATGCATGCGTACACTGTACATAGTGGCCCGTGCGCACGCCATGTCTAATCATCGATTACGATGGTCAGCCAAGTCTGCGGAGCACAGCCTAGCGAGCAAACGAGCACGACGTAGCTGTCTTTGGGTGACTGGTCGTCGCGGGCCGTCTTGTTGTCGCTGTGGGTCGCCGGTGGCGTCTGATGGGTCGTTCTGGCCGTCTGCGAAGCCCGAGCATGGGCTGGCAGCCCAGCCGTCGTCGCGGACCTCTTCTGCCCTCCCTCCATCGCGCTCTGGACCCGCAACGTCGGTGCCCAGACGCACGGCAACGCGCTTCTCGGCATCCTCCGCGTCTGTTGGTGAGTGGTCACCAGCTCGTCCCCGAGGAAAAGGTTCAGGTTTTCTCGTCCACGCGTCGGGCCCGTGCTCTGAGGGGGCCTGGGTCGGTTGTCTGCAGGCGCCGCGGCCAGATCTCGCATCAGCGGCGTCGGGAACAACTCCGTGGAAGCCCCGGGGCACGAAATCAAGGCATACCCTTAGAAAGAACTCCTTTGCGGACCCAGGAATTGACGTTCCCCCCGCGGTTTCAAGGCGCCCCATATGCGCATAGTTAAACGCGCGCGGGCACCGCTAGCAGCCGACGGCTACGGACGCACGCGCGGGCTGGAGGAATAGCGAATGTGGGTCGGGATGGAAATGCACGGCCCCATATGCGCATAGTTAAACGCGCGCGGGCACCGCCAGCAGCCGACGGCTACGGGCGCACGCGCGGGCTGGAGGAATAGCGAATGAGGGTCGGGATGGAAATGCACGGCGAGGAGAATCACATGGACGCCGAAGGCGAGGGTGGACATGACAGGGCGGGCTGAGGGATGGAGGCAGGGCCCCTCGGATTCCCTCGAGACGCCGCGGGGGCGGGGGCCAGCGAAACCCGTTCGGGCGCACCCCCGGACCCTCAATGGGACTCGGAATCTGAATCGGCCCCATCGCGGCGCGAATAAGCGACAGGCCCCCCCCCCTCCCCCACTAGAGCACCTGTGGAAAGGGCTCGGGAATTGGCCCCCACAGGGTGCGATGGGGGCCCCGCAGAGCCTTCGCAGGGGCCCCCTCCTCTACAATCACACAATATGAACAAATGCCCCCCCACTTGCCCTGATGGCGCCCCGAAGATATCCCCCCCACCCCCCCACCCCCGCGTAGTGTTAGTTTTACACGCGGGATTCCCGGGAAACGGGTTTTCGCTTATTCTATTACTATATATATATATATATATATAATATATATATATATATATATATATATATATATATATATATATATATATATAACAAAAAGCTGCTCTCGCTGAGGCGTCGGCCTCATTTCTGCCCCGAATCGTTCCGAATCGTGCCCCCGCTGCAGCGTGGGCCTACTTATCAGGATCGGTGTTTGGCCCCCGTCGTTCAGGGCGGCGTTCTCGCCCCAGCGCGGGCCTCTTTCTCGCGCGCCCATCCGCCCGCCACCACCACGCCGCACCACCACCACCACACCACCGCAACCAGCACCAGCACCAGCACCAGCACCACCACCACCACCAGCACCACCACCACCAGCTCCACCACCACCACCCGCACCACCACCACCAGCACCACCACCACCAGCACCACCACCACCACCACAACCACGCACACGCGCACGCACGCACGCACGCGCACCACCACCCACTACGCACGCGCGCGCGGAGCCACAGGTCCGCTACGACACGCGTCCGCGGATAAAGAAAATCAGCGCCATGGTAAGGCGTGGGGGGGAGGGGTAGGACGTCAGATATGACGCGAGCGCACCCAGCTTGTCCTCCTCCCCCCCCTCCTCCTCCTCTTCCCCCTCCTCCCCATCCCCCCCCATCCTCCTCCTCCTCCTCCTCCTCCTTCTCCTCCTCCCCCTCCTCCTCCTCCTCCCCCTCCCCCTCCTCCTCCTACTCCCCCTCCCCCTTCCCCCCCCCCCCCCCCCCCCCCCCCCCCCCCCCCCCCCCCCCCCCCCCCCCCCCCCCCTCCTCCTGGGCCGTCGGATAACCCGTGGGGCGCCTAGCAGGTGTGCCAGAGACCGAGCGGATACATCGCCCAACTTGGAAGGCTCGTTTCAACCTCGCCTGCTCGCCCGCCCGGTCCAACCACATCGTGCCCCCATGGTTCTTCTTCACGCGCATGGGTAGCTGAGTCGAGAGCACACGCGGCAGGCGGTGTGCATGCCGTCGAGCCGCTGCGGCATGACATACATCCAGTTCGAAATCTACGATGGGCTTTCACTCTGGCTGGCAAGTATCACTCGCTGCACCGGCGCGCCAAAACCTCGGATATCTCGGCCGAGAGGCTCGCGGAAGGCGGCGGCGCCGCCGTCGGGTCGACCATGAGGGGGCCCCTGCCGCCGACGTCGCGCGACGACATCTGCTGCTCCTCCATCTTCGCATACATCGTCTACTGAACCATGCCAGCCACCTGGTTGCTGAGGGCAGTCATGGTCTCCACCGTCTTAAGGATGTCGACGTTGTAGTGCTTCGCGTCGCCCTTCGTGGCCTCGTCGTTGGCCTTCGTCTCGCACCCGAAATCAATGGTCTCCTCCAGCGACCCGATGGCGGCATCGACCTTCCTCGCGATGACGGGCGGCGCGCACCCCTCCATGTCCGTCGCGCTCGCCTGGCACTTCTGCGTCTTCAGGTTGTTCAGGCAGCCAGTGGCCTTGTCGATGTCAAGCTGCAACTTCCCCCCCTGCGGCGCGGTGGGCTTCTTCGCATTGCCCTCCGCGGAGCCCTCCTTGAGGGCCCTCATATTCCTGTTGATGTCCTGCTCGCCGACCGCCTTGCGGGGCCTCCCCCCCACCCCCTGGATGCCCCCCGTGGCGCGCCCGCGCTTGCGCTCGGGCACCTGCCGCAAGTGGATGCGCCGAATGGAGCCATGCAGTCTCTGAGCGAACAGCTCGACGTTGGCGAGCTGCCCGGGTTTGTTCTTAAAGCGCCCCCTCGCGTCAGCTGGGCCCTCGAAGGCGCCCCCAGCCGTCAGCTTGCTACTCGTGCGGCGGAGGTTGCCGATGCGAATCGCCTCCTCCAGGCCGCATGGAGGTCGGGGCCCATCTCGCCAGAGGCCGTGAGCTTCTTCGCGCCCGGGCCCTCGACCCCGGCCACGCGCTGGATGCGCTTGAACAACGAGAAGCAGTTCACGCATCGCATTGAGTTCTCATTGGTGGCGCGGAAACTCATCGTGCCTTCCTTGGGAAAGTAGATCTGGCAGCTGCAGCACTTCTGGCCCGGGCGTTTCTGCTCGTCGGCTGCAATTTCTGCGGGCGTCGGCCCCCCGTTGAACAAGGCGATCCACTCCGCCACCTCAGCGGGGAGCTCCTCGCTGGAGGGGTCGCAGAACGCTCGCCCACATTACTGGGCCCAAACCCAGTTTGTCGTTAAGTGTTTGTTACGAATTCACTCTGAGAGCCACTTCCTGGCCGAAAAGGCCCCCCAAAGCCGCCGGGGCCACGGCCGGGCCACGGCCGGGCCACGGCCGGGCCGCGGCTGGGCCGCGGCAGGGTCACGGCCCCGCGGCCCTGCCCAAGCACCCGCGGCCCGCCCCGGCGCTCCTGCGCCAGAACGCCCTCGGGCGCGGGCGGCGCGCCCGCCGAGGGCGACGTCCGCAGCGGCGGCGGCCGACCTCGGAGAGGAGAGCGAAAGAGACGCTCCAGGGCCTTGGAGGGCCCTTGCGAACCTCCCTCCACAATTACCCAATATGAAAATACCCCCCCTCTTCCCCTGATGGCGCCCGGGCGATGGCCGCGCGCCCTCTTCTTTTTCTTTTTTGTTTGTTATGTTTGTTTCTTTTTTTTGTTATAAAAAATATATAACACACACAGGATTCCCAGAAAATCCCGGGAAACGACTCTCGCTGAGGCGCCGGTGCTTTTTTTTTTCTCTCCAAAACGCTGATCTCGTTGAGGCGCCGGCCTCATTTCTGCCCCCGAATCGTTCCGAATCGTGTTCCCGCTGCAGCGTGGACCACATTTTCGGATCGGTGTTTGGCCTCCGTCGTTCAGGGTGGCGTTCTCGCCCCAGCGCGGGCCTTTTTCTCGCGCGCCCGTCCGCCCGCCACCGCCGCGCCGCGCCGCCGCCACCACCGCCGCCACCGCCGCCGCCACCACCACCACCACAACCACCACCAGCACCAGCACCAGCACCAACACCACCACCACCAGCACCACCACCACCACCAGCACCACCACCACCACCATCACCACCACCACCACCACCACCACTACCACCACCACCACCACCACCACCACCACGACAACCACGCACACACGCACGCACGCACGCACGCACGTGCACCACCACCCACTACGCACGCGCGCGCGGAGCCACAGGTCCGCTACGACACGCGTCCGCGGATAGAGAAAATCAGCGCCATGGTAAGGGATGGGAGGGAGGGGTAGGACGTCAGATATGACGCGAGCGCACCTAGCTTGCCCCCCTCCCCCTCCTCCTCTCTCCTCCTTCCTCCCTCCCCCCCCCCTCCCCCCACTTTCCAACTCTAAATCCCCCCCCATCCCCTTCGAGGAGAGGGGGGGGGGGGGAGGGGGGGGGGGGGGAAGGGGGGGGGGGGAGGAGGAGGAGGAGGAGGAGGAGGAGGAGGAGGAGGAGGATGATGATGATGATGAAGCGCCTTGAAAGGTCGGTTCTCCCAAAACACAAACCTGAGAAGCCACCAATACGCCAAATGCGCACGGTAGAGAAAGAGAGAAGCGGGGGGGAAGCGGGAGAGGGGAGGGGCAGAACAAAAGATGAAGCCCAACCCAGGATTGAAACCCATGATACTGAAAGAAATCATGAATGAAAGACTGTCCGATGTCCCCGAATGAAATCCACCACTAGGACCCTCTCGCTTTGAATAAAGATGAGAGCAATGAGAAACGTAATGCAAGATAATGGATTGTGCTCAAATTGATCAGAATATCTTGAGTGACTTGAGTAACTCGAGTAATTTGAGTAACTCTTGAAGCCAATCTTGATGGCATATGTTCCCACGACCTGAAGTGGTTAAGAAGTGAAGAGAACTTTCATTGAGTCCCATGAAACCCGATATACATAAGTGACAACCCAGTCGGATATATGTAGTGAAAGAAAGCCTGACATTAAACTGAATGTCCCAAGCACGCAATGATCCCAGAAGATACGGAGGCATACAAAAATGAACTGTAAAGCCGAGAAGGAGGAGGAGGAGGAGGAGGAGGAGGACAAGCTAGGTGCGCTCGCGTCATATCTGACGCCCTACCCCCCCCCCCTTAACATGGCGCTGATTTTCTGTATCCGCGGACGCGTGTCGTAGCGGACCTGTGGCTCCGCGCGCGCGTGCGTAGTGGGTGGTGGTGCACGTGCGTGCGTGCGTGAGTGTGTGCGTGGTTGTCGTGGTGGTGGTGGTGGTGGTGGTAGTGGTGGTGGTGGTGGTGGTGATTGTGGTGGTGGTGGTGTGGTGGTGGTGGTTGTTGGTGGTGGTGTGTTGGTACTGGTGCTGGTGCTGGTGGTGGTCGTGGTGGTGGTGGTGGTGCGTGGTGGTGTGGCGGCGGTGCGGCGCGGTGGTGGCGGGCGGATGGGCGCGCGAGAAAAAGGCCCGCGCTGGGGCGAGAACGCCATCCTGAACGACGGAGGCCAAACACCGATCCGAAAATGAGGCCCACGCTGCAGCGGGAGCACGATTCGGAACGATTCGGGGGCAAAAATGAGGCCGGCGCCTCAACGAGATCAGCATATTGGGACAATGACGCCGGCGCCTCAACGAGAGTCGTTTCCCGGGATTTCCCGGGAATCCTGCGTGTAAAAAACAATACGCGGAGGGTGCGCGGCCATCACCCGGGCGCCATCAGGGGAAGAGGGAGAGCATTTTCATATTGAGTAATTGTGGAGGAGGAGGAGGAGGAGGGAGGAATCACACGATTGTATACTGCACCATAATTTGCTTGCCTGTAATGTACTGCAGCGAGCGCGGAGTCTTCGCATCAGGTAGAGGCCCCCCTGAGTTGTCGGGCAATTGCACTCGCAGATCTTCCTCTGAACTGAAAGGGCTCCAGAAGCAGGAGCTCCCAGGATCAGGAAGCCTCAGACACTCAGACCCAATGCAGTTCGATTTCTTAAATTCCTGAGAGGCTTGAAATCTACGTGTTCATTTTTTTGATGTGCGTCGCAGGCGCGCCCAAGGGATATTCGGGCTGGGGGGGGATTGAGGTGGGTTCATTCCGACGGCTCGTGAGTGAAAACTCTGGCTCACCCTCCTCCTCCTCCTCCTCCTCCTCCCTCCCCCCCCCCCGCCCCCCTCCTCTACAATTACTCAATATGTGAATGCTCTCCCTCTTCCCCTGATGGCGTCCGGGCGATGGCCGCGCACCCTCCGCGTAGTGTTTTTTACACGCAGGATTCCCGGGCCCTCGCTGAGGCGCCGGCGTCATCGTTCCCAAAATGCTGATCTCGTTGAGGCGCCGGCCTCATTTCTGCTCCCGAATCGTTCCGAATCGTGCTCCCGCTGCAGCGTGGACCTCATTTTCGGATCGGTGTTTGGCCTCCGTCGTTCAGGGTGGCGTTCTCGCCCCAGCGCGGGCCTTTTTCTCGCGCGCCCATCCGCCCGCCACCGCCGCGCCGCACCGCCACCACCACCACCAGCACCAGCACCAGCACCAGCACCATCACCAGCACCAGCACCAGCACCAGCACCAGCACCAGTACCAACACCACCAGCACCAGCACCAGCACCACCACCACCAGCACCACACCACCACCACCCACACCATCACCACACCACACCACACCACCACCACACCACGACAACCACGCACACACGCACGCACGCACGCACGTGCACCACCACCCACTACGCACGCGCGCGCGGAGCCACAGGTCCGCTACGACACGCGTCCGCGGATAGAGAAAATCAGCGCCATGGTAAGGGGTGGGAGGGAGGGGTAGGCGTCAGATATGACGCGAGCGCACCTAGCTTGTCCTCCCCCCCCCCTCCCCCCCCCCCCCCCCCCCCCTCACCTCAGTCTTGGGGAATCGGAGGGTGTCTCCATGGAGCCTCCTTGACCTGGCGGACTTGCTGGCCGCGCCCTCCTCGCTGTCCGCGAAGGCGGCGGCCGCGGGGCGCTTCGCGGCGGCCATGCTGGGTGGCGGAGTGGGAGTCGGAGTGGGCGTCGGAGTCGGATACGAGTAGAGTATGCACACGCGCGCGCGGGAGGCGAGCCCACCCTGAACTGAAACGGCCGTAGGCTGGGAGAGGCGATTTTTCTGCTAGATGCAGCTGCCTGCTAGCCTCCAGCGCCAGAGCACCAGGACTCGCAGGCAGGAAAACAGGTGACCCCACTAAGGGTCCAGACAATCGGGCCTCTGGCCCCACTCCTGTGCGTCCCCTGCGGGAGGGTAGCCTCTTCCGAACGCTCATGATAGCAGTATACTGGGCCTCAGTGAAGGAGAAACGTCCAAATCGAACGCACTCACACTCCTGGGTCAGGAGCGTGGGGGTACCCTCGGCGTACCGCCCGCAGACTCCACAGAAAACAAAACCGCCCTTCTGCCAGAGAGAGTGGGAGCCGTGGAGTGGGTGACCTCTCCAACCCTGCCATTCAAAACGGGCGGGGGGATCGGGCAAACCCATAAGACGGAAAAGCTGCTCATCAAAGGGAGGTGAGGACTCAAACCCGCGGGGAAGGCGAACCGCCACGCGAGGGGGCACAACGGGCAGAGATGCAAGGGGGCTTGAGAGAGCCAGGCACGCAGTACGCAGCCTGGGCAGGACACACCGCTGAGTCCTAAAAACCAACCGGCCGCGCAAAGAACAGCTCCTACCCCGAGGGAAATCGCGCCAGACATGGTTGGAGCTGCTCTTCGCCTTGCCAATTGCCGCCACGCGCCTTTGAGCCCGAGATAGGCGCGGTGGGGCCACCTGCCTCTCTGGATCCTTTGGCACGGCGGCGGCAGCGATGGCGAGAGAGGCGTTGCGGCGCAAAATAGCTTCAGCCTCTTTGAAGGAAAGTGCACGCCCGATCGGCAACCGAAGAGGGCACCTGCGCGCGCGCGGCTCGAGCATCCGCAAGGCCGTCCGCCACCGCGTTCAGGTTAACACCTCCCGTTTGGACTGCGGCGCCGAAACGCGCCAGCCTGCCCCTATCCTCGGCCAGGTGGGAGGGAACATGAGAGATGATGAGCGGGGCAGGCCTGGGTTCAGCGAGCCTCCAGAATTCATGCCATAGGTCTGCATTCTCGAGCTTGACATAATGATGTCTACCTCTGGCGTAGGCTCTAGCATGAATAATATGATCCGAGAGAATAATGAGCTCTTCGTCCTGGCGGACAGCCCTCAGCACCTCGATGAGACCCAAAAGCTCGGCCCGAGGGACTTTGGGCTTCGGGCTGCCCACCAGGCCCGTGCAACCCGAGTCCCAGGCGAGGGGGCTCAGGGAGGCCAGACGGGCAAAACCCCAGGCCACCCAACGGAGCAGGGGTTGCTTCCCGTGCTGACCCCCCGATCCGTCAGCGGCGTGCGCGCCGCCTGGGAGGGGCCAGGCCTGGACTCGGATCCACTCTGGGCTGCGATCCTCGGGGGGGGGGGGGGGGGGCGGGAGCACAAACCAGGGCAGGGGGATCAGGCCCTGATCCAGTAAATTGGGGCCCGACCAACCTCCTACAGAGCCTGCCCCGAGAGGTGATTCGTCCCAACCACAAAGCTGGACGGAGGCTCGACTCCTACCCTCTCGGCCCACTCCTGACAGAAGAAGTTACACGGACATTCCCAGAACTTGTGCACGCTGGTTTCGGGTGAGCGCTTGCAACGCTGACAGCGGTCATCACTCCGAAAACCTGCCGAGAAACGTCGGGATTCCGTCCAAAATCCCCCACGAGCAACTAGGCGGACCATACTGGCAAGAGCTGACTGGTCACTCTTTTCCAGCCTCTCAGCAAAAGTGACCACATGCTGGTACCAGACCCCACCCTCACCACCCGTCCCGTCCATATGCTTGGAGGCCTGGACCCAGGCGCGCTCCTCTATAGTGGACTCTAGGGCATCCAAGAGCCTAGTCGGAGGCGCAGCGCCCTGGTCTATCAGCTCCCACTTGAAACGAGCTGGGCCTCCAGGCTCCACAAGAGAGCCCAGGGTAGGGCATTCCCACCCCAAAGAAACCAGGGACGCCTGGTAAGCCCCCAGGGGCCCTCGGACCCACGTCCAGCCCTTGCCGACACGGGCGAGGGACTCATTCCAGCGCCCCCGAATACGCTCGGCGAGGCTAGGATTCGAGAAAACTAGGGAAAACCACGAGCCAATCAACTTGCGAATATACTGAATCCACGGGCCCCGCCCAGCCCCGAACGACACCCTGATGGCAATGGTCGCACACGATCCACGCTGGGGGCACTTGCTGCCCAAGCGGGCTCGACCTCTGAGCGGCCTCAGGGTGGAGGGGGCCAGGCCGTGAACCTCGGGAGCCCAAGCAGCCTTCGGGAAACTGTTCGTAAAATAAAGCGTGATGGCCTTGGGCCTAGTCTTGACAAAAACCTGCGATTTTTAAAGCGGCGCGCCTGCCCTTTGCGGGGCGGTGCCGGCGGACCTTCACAGAACGGGCCGCACCAAAGATAGCGTCATGGGCCAAGTCCCTGGAAGAGAAAGCCGATGGGAGACTAGCCCCCCCCCTCCCCCCCCTCCTGAGCCCAGGCATCCAGCCTTGAGCGCACTACAGCGGAGGAGGCCATCAGGGCGCACTTCTTGACAGAGAGAATGCAACGTCTACGCCTGAGACCTTCAAGCAGCGCGCGGAGAACGACAGGAAAAGCAATGCGAATTGAATGCTCAGCGCCCACAATGCGGAAAGCGAGATCACCAATCCATTCGCGCAGATGAAGCCCGTGGCCCTGGGGCGAGGCCCGTCTCAGAGGCTCGTGCAAGAAAGCTCTGGCCAAAGAGACTGCTTGGCCGCGCCCAGCAAGGATGTCTCCTCCAGGCAGCAGGCCAGGATGGACCAACTTTTCAAGAGCGAGGATGCGGGGCCCCAGGTACACATCGAGGGCAAGAACAAGGAGGCGGAGAGGGTAGCCCAAATCATGGGCCGCGGTGGCCAGATCGGGCAGGTAGACGGGGTCATAAACTTTCTTCATGTCACGCAATCCCCCCGCCACACCAAACCCGCCCAACACCGCCAACTCCCCCTCCAGCTCATCAATCCAGCCTGCATGCTCAGCAGAGCCGCCGACCGTCTTGCCCCAGGGTCCGCGGCGATCCTTGTCCCACGCACCGATCAGGGGCTTGCGAATTCGGCACAGCAGAACATAGCAGAAATTCTCAAGAGCCATGGGCCTCAACCCACCATCTTCCTTATCCAGGAGGCAACTCATGTTGAATAATTCCTGAAAGGGCACAGCTGCTTTATGTTCCATATCCGATAAAATTGCAGCGAGCGCTGCGAGACACTCAGGAGGCCCATCCTTAACCAGGCGAGGAGGCAAACCATCCAGACCACGGCCTCGCCTGTCGGGCACAGACATCAGAGCCGCTCTCACCCGGTCTACGGAGATGGGGGCCATCGGCTCAGATTGGAGCGCTGCGCGCCGCCACGATGCGAGGGCCGTGAGGGCCTCAGGGCGGCTATGGGAGCTCCAGATCTTATGCCAAGCTTCGCCCTCCACCTCCAACAGCTCAGAAGGTGACGCAGCTGGGTGGCCTCTGGAAAGTGGCTCCCGAGGTCCCATCGGTTCCTTGAGGAGCCTGTGGGCGGGGGCCGCAGCCTTTCGAAGAGCTTCGCCTAACGGGACCTTCCAACGACTTCGAGCCGCATTAGCAGCTACAGCCGCCGCTCTCTTGCCCTTTGCCTCCGCCTCCTCGCAGCACTGCTCTAAAGACTCAGCAGTAAGCTCGCGGAGGCGCCGAAGCCGATCGATCCACCTCGAGAGCACAACGGCCTCCACGGCGTCAGAGGGGTCAAGGGCCTCAGGTGGCACCAGGGCCTCGAGAGCACGGACCTGGCTCCAGAACTGAACAGAAACAGAAGGCAGGGGCTCAATGGGCTCCCCCGAATCCGCCCCGGGGTCGACCAGACGCCTCAGAAAGACCAGCTGGGAAGCCAGAGACTGCCAAAACCTAGCATGCCTGTCGGCCAGAGGTGGCCCCTTCCGAGGCCTTGGGCGCCAGCGGGGCCCTCCTAGAACGCGGGGCCTGGCACCTGCCAACATAATGGAGCCACTCACTCTCAGGGGTACCTTTTCTTGCGCATGTGACGAGCTTCAGGGCGCATGCCCACGCCGAAAGTTGGCGGCCCAGGTCCAAGGCCGACTGGGTGGAGTCGTGCTGTTCTCTGACTACCTGCGCAACCTCCAGGTTCGACTTGAAACGGTTTGGCCTCGAGTCGATCACGGATGAGGCCCGCTGCGTTGCCGTGTCCCAGTCGAGCTGCCACGAACCGCCGAGGCCGGTCGCGACGTCCAGCGCCCTGGGCCCCACCACTCGAAGCCCCATCGATCCTCCTGGGCTCCGCCATCAGCTCGAACTTCAGAGCCAAATGAGTGCCCCAGGGAGCCGTCGTGTCAATGCCGTCAAACCTCACGGCAGGCAGGCAATCGCAGCTCACGAGCCCGAAGTCGATCTTGCTGGCCGCGCCCCTGCCACCCGCGCAAGTGAACGCCAGGTCCGACGGGATCTCGCACAAACCCAAGCCGCCGAGGAAATTCACACTGGCTAGGTTGCCAACCGTATTCTGCCAATCTCCGATCATCACGACAGGCCCTGCGACCTGGCCGATGCGAGCCCCGAGCTGGGACAAGATACGCATACTCTTGCCGTTGAGCCCGCCTCCCGACGCGAGGTAGGCAGGAACAAAAGTGACGATCACGTGCTTCTAGCGGAGCGTCGCCACACACCAGCGCGAGCACGCACTGGCGGCCCAGCCGCCATCTGCCTCCAGTGAGGGGCTCGAGAGGCCCAGGTGCGAGCGAGCCAAAACTGCCACACCAGCAGAGGGCGAGTCAGCACCCGCGCCGTCGGCGGCTCCAATCACCGCCTTCCAACCGAGGCGGTGCATGGTCTTCTGCATCTTGACCAAAGCGGGCCCAAGAGCACGGGTCTCAACGAAAAACACAATGTCAGCGGTAGTCTCTGCAAGCCAACGTTCAGCTTGCGGGCCCCACTGGGAGATGTTGCCGTATATGATCTTCAGGGTATTGGGGGAGACGCGGGTCTCCTTGCTGCTAGGACTCCTGCATGCCGTTGCCCTTGGCCCCCGCAGCGCCCTTTCTGGCGGCCTCCTCGAGCTCCTGCCGCACCGCGGCCCGCGCAATCCTTGCCTCGGCGGCCTCGCGGGCGGCTCTGAGGGCGGGCCCCCCCTTGCGCGGGCGGCGGCTCCGCGGCGGCCGCTGCGCCACTGGGCGCTGCGGCGGCGGCGGGCGCAGGAGCGGGGCGGCCGTCGCCAGGGGCTGGGGGAGTCGCGGCGGCTTGCCCCTCAGGACCCTTCCTTTTCTTCTTGAGCTGCTCGAGCCTCTCCGACCGCTCCTTCTTGATCTTCTGAGCCTCGTCCCGAGCCTGGGAGACGGCGGTGCTGAGCAGTGCTCGAGCACGTTCAGCAAACTCCTTGGATAATTCGGCCAACTGCTTGCGCTCCTCATCAGAGTACAGATCCCCCGACAGGTCAAGCTCCTCTCCCAGGTCGAGGGGAAGCGATGAGGGGTCGGCCAGGAGCGCCTCGCTGTGGACAACCGACTTCTTCGCCGATGACTCCTCAGGGGGAAGGACACGCTGCGCCAACCAGCGCGCAGCGTCTTCAACCTCCTTCTCGGCCTTGATGTCCTCCAGCAGGGCGTCGTCCACCTGCCGCCCGGCCTCCGCGAGCATCTTCTGGATACGAACCTGATTCTGAAGTGCCTGCTGGAGCCTGTTCGCGGTCGCCCGCTGCTTCCCCTCCGCCGCCTGCACCTCGTTCCCCTGGCCCAGTCTGTGGACAGGAGGCGCAGGCTTCTGGACGCCGAACGCATCGAGGAAGGCTCGAGCCTTATCAGGCGGGACGTCGGAGGCAAGCTTCTGCGTGAAGGCGAGCTGGGGCGCGGCAAGCCCAGAGGGCGTGGACGCGCCGCCTCCCCCCCACGCACCGCGGGCCTCACCCGTCTTTGCGGAGTCACTGGCTGGCACCAACTCGGCCATGCAGCCAGCGCAATGACCGCGCTTGCGTAGAAGACGATCGTAAGTCCAATGACCGCACTTACAGAAAGTGCAGGGCTCCTTCTTGCGGCGGCGTCCCAAAACGGGCGCCCACGATCCACCAGGCGAGGCCGACGGAGAGTCGTTTCGCACCCACGGGTTGAACGAGAAGCCCGCCTGCGGCGCCATGGCGCGAGGGAGCTGGACACGAGAGAAAAAGCACCCCCCTGCGGGCAGCAGGAGGAAAACGGGTGGGAAAGCAAAACTGTCGGGCAGAAGCACCCTGGCACTGGCCGCGGACTAGCGGCATCCACGCGTTCCCCTGCGGAACCAACCATCTTGAGCCAAAATGGCCACGGAGGCTGGGAGAGGCGACGACGACGACGACGACGACGACGACGACGGCGACAAACCCACCCGCTCTGAGAGCACAAACACAGCCCCCCATCCCCTTCAGAACGCACAAACACAACGCCCCCGAGTTCACGGCTGCTCGGCGTGATAGGATTGCTTGCACTGCGTGATTTGTTGATGAACTGTGCTGCAACCACGTTCGCCCATAGGGGCGCTGGCTCGAGACCTCCTCGCAAATCATTCGCACGCGAAGCCCCCGTCCGAGGCGCCCTCGCAGGCTCGGGCCCCAGAAACTCCCAACTACGTAGCCCCACGAGTTCCAGTCAGAAGGATTTGCCACTCCCGCCCCCCCCAGCTTCGGGCCCGCCAGGGGGCGCATCCATTGGAAATCACTGGGTGGATGAGGAGCCCCCGCCTCCGCCCGAGGGCGAAGGCGAAACGGGGGAGGGAGGGGGCGACGAGGGGCGAGAGGGAAGGGGATGGGGAGGAGGAGGAGGGGGAGGAGGAGGGGGAAGAGGAGGATGGGGGAGGAGCAGGAGGAGGAGGAGGAGGAGGAGGGGGGAGGAGGAGGAGGGGCACTCATCAGATTGAATCGCATCGCTGGGCGGCGAGCCTACCCGAAGGCTCGGGGCGATCTACACACCGCTGTCTGCAACCGCCATTTACACAGCAGCCGAAAACGTAAGTGTCCATGGAACCCGTCCCGGAGTTGGCGAGCTGGCGCACGGTCCCGCCACCGTCCGTCGCGACGCGCGAGTGCTCTGGAATCTTGAACGGCCCAGTGGCGACGAAGACCATGCGCCGCTTGTTCGGGCCCACCTTCTTCGGCCCCTCGTCGTCGCACTTCTCCGCCTGGGCGCGCTCCAGAACCGTGATGTTCACGTCCATCCTGGTCAGCTTGCGCTCGGCCAACATATTGCC
>CAUYUJ010018826.1:665000-707500 GCA_963575745.1 Prorocentrum cordatum
ACGAACGTCGGCTCCGCGGGGCCAACGCCTGCATGCCCGCCAGCCGTCTGCGCGAACGTCGGCTCCGTCGCTGGCGACCGACGCCTTTCCTGAACTCGGCTGGAGCTCGAGGCTGGGGCAGCGCCGCGCGTGTCACCGCTGGAGCTCGGGGCTGGGGCAGCGCCGCGCTGCACCGCTGAGGAGCTCGGGGCTCGTGTCTCCGACGGCGCCTGCACGCGCTGCTGCCGAAACCCCTTTGTTGGCGGTCGAACTCCTGATGCATCTTCGCCACTCTGGCCTTCATGTTGCCAAGCTCTCGCTGCTGCTGCCGCAGCCGACGGCCCATCTCCCGCTGCTGCGCCTGCTCCTCTTTCGCCCCCCTGGCGCCATCGATGTCATTGCCCCTGATGCACTCGAGTGCCATGCGCCGCGCATCCTGGGGCGTTTCGGGCGGGCCGTGCACGGTGAGGCCCCCCCCCCCTCGCTCGCGCTTCTTGCCCGCGCCTCGGCCGCGGACGGTCGCCATGCAGCCGGCGATTGCCTCGATGCCCTTCTCGTCCTTGGCGGACAACGCGCCATCCTTCACGAGCCTGGGCCCCATGTAACCCTCGGCGGGCGGGGGCGGCAGGTCGCGCGCATCGCCCCTCCCGGGGGCTGGCCACATCGCGCTCGAGCAACCGCGGCCTCAACAAAACGGAGCAGCGGGTTGCGCCAAGTGCGATCGAAAGGGGGATGGAAGGGGGCGGGGGGGGGGGGGGCGGGGCGGGAATGAGTGCGAGTCTGAGTGCGAGTGTGAGTGGGGGTGCACGAGTGTGAACGAGAGTGCGCATGAGCGCGCATTAGAACTAGTGGGTCTGAATGCGAGCGAGTCTGGGTTTGACTGCGTGTCTGAGTGCGAGTGCGAGTGTGAGCGCGAATGTGCACGAGGGTGAGTGGGCCTCAATGCGAGCGAGTCTGGGCGCGATTGAGTCTGGCCTTGGGGCGCACCCCTCCCGCAGCCGACAGGGTCAAAACAAATGATAACCAGAATGGGGGACCCTGCTTGGGAACATCCAGAAGACGCCCTACATCTCGAATACGATGTGCAAACGCCTCCTGGGAAAGCCCGATACCCCATGGCCCAAGACCGCCCAGCCGCCCCGAAACTACTAGCACCTGCGTTTCTCTTTCGCGTTGTAGGGTGGCGAGCCTACCCGATGGCTTCAGAACCGCTGCAGAACGGGCAAACGCGGCCGCATGCCTGGTCGCAGATCCACGTACGGGACCGCGGAACCACTGCCTCCACGGAGGCCCGCGCCCACGAGTTGCGCTTCCCCCACTTCCCGCCTGGCACCTCTTCACACAGCTGAACAGAGACTGCAAGCGCGCGTCGGCCTGTGCCCCTGAGGGACCCGCCAGCAAAATAACAGCATATCCCGACGACGTGGCGGTCTGCTCGCACACGAGAAGGCCCCCTACTTGAAACGGGCCTCGCCCAGCCTGGCAGGCCGACGCCCTGAAGGCGGCAGGCCCCACCTCGGGGAACATTGGGGCCAATGCAACTTGGAGCCCCAGTGGCGCCCGTCGGGCCTACGAGATGCTCCGCTTGAAAATGTTCTGGCTCGTCAGCTCGGACCAGGCGATGCGCCGTGGTTCGGTGCAGCACGTGGCACGTCTACTTCTCTGATCGGCCACAGTGGCGTGCAACGCTCTTCGCCTCGCGGTGTTCCCCCTCCATCGTGAAGCAGCTCAGGTTGCGGAGAAGACGAGAAATAGCGCCCTCGCAGTGAGTTAAATGAGATACGCGTGCACTCAACGGAGGAGGAGGAGGAGAGGAGGGGACGAGAGAGGGACCAGGACAGGGCGATGGTATTTTCATGGCAGCGTGGCGACGCGCATCTCCGCCGAGCGTGGGCCCTGATGGCCCCACGCTCAACGCGAGCGCGTGGGCCCTGACGGCCCGCGCGCTCGCGCTCTGGCACGCCTGCGGCCGCTCGGCCGACGCAGGCGTCTGGGAGCAAAGCGGGGTGGGTGGGCACCCGCGCGTCGGCCAGAGCCGAACGCTACGGACCCAAAATGGCTACCTGAGCCCACACCCCCTCCCACTTAACCTGCAGTCTACAACCAATCAGACTATACAAGTTAAGTGAGATACGCGCGCACTCAACGGAGGAGGAGGAGGAGAGGAGGGGACGAGAGAGGGACCAGGACAGGGCGATGGTATTTTCATGGCAGCGTGGCGACGCGCATCTCCGCCGAGCGTGGGCCCTGATGGCCCCACGCTCAACGCGAGCGCGTGGGCCCTGACGGCCCGCGCGCTCGCGCTCTGGCACGCCTGCGGCCGCTCGGCCATGAGAAAAGAAAGACGCAGCCGCGCGCGCGGGGACGCCCCGCCCGAGTGCGAGGGCGGAACCAGAGGCTGCCAGAGCCTCGCGCGCGCGGCCACTTGCCTGCAACCTTGAGGCCTTCCGCGCCCGCGCACCCAGAGCGCGGGCGCGGCGCGTGCGCGACGCGCGCAAAAGAACCGAAAAGGGGGCGGCGCACAAGGCGCCGGGCGCAGAGCGCAAGTGTGGCCCCGACCGCACGGCGCGCAAGACGCGCAGCACGGCCGGGTCCAGGAAGCACGCGACGTGCGCGCAACGTTAAACTCCTCCAAAGAGGGAGGATCGCAGGCGCCACCTGCGTACCGTAGGCTAAAAGAAAGAAGATCGCAGGCGCCACCTGCGTACCGTAGGCTAAAAGAAACAAGATCGCAGGCGCCACCTGCGCACCGTAGGCTCAAGGATCGCAGGCGCCACCTGCGCACGGTAGGCTGAGAGGAGGGCCGGCTCACTCACAGGCCGCCGCCTTCAGCCCGCGCCCGCGATGCCGCGGGCGCTGGCGTCGGGGTACGGGGGGGAGCTCCACGCCTAGATGGAGGGCGTGTTCCCCCGGCGGTCGCGGCTCTCGTCTCCGCTGCGGTCTCCGCCGCGCTCACTGGGGTCCCGGGGGCTGCCGCCATCGCCGCCCCTCGACGCGCGACCGTCCGCGCTGGGCCAGTCACGCTCACTCCGGCCGCGGCTGCCCTGGTCGCCCTTGGAGTGGCCGCCCTTGCCGCTCTTGTCGCCCTTGCCGCCGCTCTTGGAGCCCTTGGCGGCCTTGCCGGAGTACTTGCCCTTGACCTTGCCGCCCTTGCCGCCCTTGTCGCCCGCGCCCTTGCCACGCCAGGCTGGGATCCCACCCCCGCCCGCGGCAGCCTCCGCGGCGGCAGCACGCCGCCGCTTTTTCTCCTGCTCGTACCAGCCGCCGCGAGGAGCGCGAAGCTGCCCAGCGTGCTTCCCGGTCTTACGCCGCGTGCGGCCGGGCGGGGTGTCGCCGCGCCGCGCCCACGCTGGGTCCCGCGCCAGACTGTGGCTGGGCGACCTCTCGCGCTTGGGCCGGTGGCGGCTGGGCGACCTCTCACGCTTGGGCCAGCTGAGGTCGCCCGGCGGGCGGTCCCCCTCAGCCCCCGCACCCGTGGCACCCGTGCTGGGGCGCTCGCCATGGCCGACACTGGGGCCCGGCGCCTCCCGCACGGTGTGGCCGCTCCGCCGGGCCTTCTCCACCACCGTCTTGGGTTTGCCGAAGGCGACGCGGCAAGCCTCGCAGTAGCTCACGTCGCACCCCTTACAGTGCCACCGCAGGGCTCCGCTGTTAGCTCCGCCCGCGGGGCACATCTCGCAACCCCAACCGTCTCCCGGGTCAAAGGAGCTCCAGCGCATCTTGAGTGCGCACGTCGGGCAGGCAGGCGGCTGGATGGTCGGGCCATCCTCCCCGTCGCTGCCTGGGTCAGGGCCGCGAGGTCGGCTCGCCCACTCCGTGACCACCGTGCACGGGTCCGTCTTGTAGAACCGATAGTTCGACCTCATGCACTCCCGCGCGCGCTTTGCGTCAGCGCGGCGCTGGAACTCCACCAGCACGCACGGCTCCCGCTTGTGGCGGTGGTCGTACAGGAAGGCGATGTGTTTGACGACCCCAAAGGGCACGACCACCTGCCTGACCACCTCGGCATCGACGTGGTGCGGTACCCGCTCGATGCGGATGATGGACTCGCCCTCGTCGTGCTGGTCACTGGGCTGCTGCTGGGCGCCCTGGCGCTGCTCCTCCTTGCGCCTACGGCGGCTCCTCGAGCGCGGCTGGCGCTGGGGCGGACCGTCCCCCGCGCCTGGCGCCTCCTCCACCTCGGTCTTCACCTCGAAGGACCGCGGCGGCGCCCCCCCGCTCTTGGGCTTCAGGACGGCCTCACGCTTCACGATGTCGGCCTTCGGGGGGGCGCCGCCCGTCTTGGGTTTCAAGACGGCCTCCTCCTCCTGTCCCCTGCGCCCGCGATCGCGAGGCGCATCGCGCTCGCGATCGCGGCGCCTCGCGCGCGAGGGCGAGCGCAAGGGCGCAGGGCGCCTCTCGCGCTTGCGGACCTCTTCGGCGAGGCGCTCCTGGCCCGGCGACCGCGCGGGCCGCGGGCGCGCCTTTGGAGCGCCTTTGCTCTGGCGCCGCGCGGCAGCCTGGATGGCCGCACGCGCCAGCGCCGCGGTGACCGCGTCCTCTCCCGCCTCGAGGACCGGGGCTGGGGTCGACCTCCCCTCGCCCCTGCTCGAGGCGTCGTCGTCGGTGAGCTCCACGACCGCCTCCGCGTCCACTGTGCGCATCATGTCGAGCAGCCCCCTGTTGTGCTTGCAGAGCTCGCGGAGCTCCGGCATGGGCTGCCCCTGGAACTGGGCCCAGGCGAGCGCCAGCTTGGCCGCCTGGCGCTGGACCTTGATATTCGGCCCCGCGCCCACCCCCCACGCACCCCGCTTGCCGTCGACGATCACCAGCTGGCCGTGGTCCTCGCTCGCCCCCGCGGCCAAGCAAGCCGCCGCGATGCACGGGGCTGCTTCGTGGTCGTGGTTGACCACCTCGACGAGGTCCTCGCTGTCCAGCTCGTTCACCACCGTGTACAGGATGTTGTGGGCGGCACTCCGGAGCTCGTCCGACAGCGCGGCCCCCGAGACGACGACGCCGAGGGGGTTCACCGCCATGATGCTGTAGTCATGGCCACGCGCCTTGCTCTGGTCCGGGGCCACCAGGCCCACCAGGAATCCCATGATGCACGCTGCCGGAGCGCGGGGCGAAGGCGCGGCTGGCGCGCGGGGCTGGGGTGCGCGCGCTGCTCGCGCGCCTCGCTCTGGAGTGGGAGATGGCTGCGGATGAGAGGACCAAGAGGAGGTGGGCGTGCCTGGGGCGATCGGGAGCGGTAGCGAAAGGGGGGTCGAGGGCGAGAGGTCCACCGGGATACCCCCACAACGCGAAGCCCCCGCCCTGACCTGAATACCCGTGGGACCCGCCTGCTGCTTTCCCACACGCCCATTAACTCCTCGCCCTGGCTCGTATCTCACCAATTCCTCCTCTCCTTCCCCCTCCGTAGTTGACCCTGCTCGCGCCGAAGGGCGCGCCCAGGGGGGGCGCCCGGGCGCCCAGGCCGGGCGTTCCGAGGGCCTCAGATCGCTCCCAAACTGGGGCGGGTCGCTCCCGGCCAACTGGTCGGGGCGGGCGCCGGCCGCGGCGCCGTCGTCACCGCGGGCGTCCGGGGCCAATAAGGCGTGGCCCTCCGCCATGCCTCGGGCGAATGGAGCCTGACGCCGATGGTCCTCCCAGAGGTATCCGTGGAAGGCGTCCGTGGACCACCTCCCGAACCTCTTGACCGCTTCCAGGTCGCGACAGGCGTGGTACAACGCCGTCGCGCCCCCGATGCGCAGGGAGTGGGATCCCATCTGGCCTGCGTCCACGCCGCAGGCGGCAGCCGCGAGTTGGAGGAGCCCCTGCACCTCCTCCCGCATAATCGGGTGGCCATCGGGCCGGCGGAACAGGGGGAGCCCCGCCTCGGTTCCTCGTCCAAACCGGTCCGGCAGCTCCCTCTGGAGGTCGGCGAGTGCGTCCACGACACACAACTCCACCCCCGAACGGTAATGGTTGCGTACGCAACCTGCGTTAAACTGGTCCGTCTTGGACGACGTGATCGTCAGTACTACCTCATCGCAGTCGCTGAGCCTTGCGCTGGGTGTACCTCCGCGCATCCCCTGTACGTCCTGCCCACGCACCACCCGTCCCATACTCCAGGAGCGGTCCTCTTGGACCAAATACTCCGACGCGCGGAGCATGAAAAAGTACCCCGTCATAAGCGCCGCCCATAGGATGGTCGCCTCCCGGCGCGTGGCCGTCCCGTGGGCGAACAAGTACTCTCGGAGCCAGCGCAACATCCGGGGCGTGGCCGGCAGCTTCCGTTTCGCCTTTCCGTCCCAGCGGCGGAGTCCCTCGATCGTGGTCCAGAGCCGGCGCCGATCGGAGGTCACATCCCCAAACCCGGCCAGGGTGTGGGCATATCGAATGGCGAACAGGCGCTGGCGGATGGTCGTGGCTCGCCTCTTCATCACCTTGTACAGGTACACGACATACCGGATGAGGTCATCCTCATCCGTAAGGCGGGCGTCCCGAGTCTCCCCCTGCAGGTATGGGCTCCGGCCTCGGAGCCTCCGCCAGAGTACCCAGTTACGCCACCCGGCGCTGTAATTGGCCCGCGTCCCTTCGGCAAGCTTGGCCAACATCGCCTCGGTGGCGGTCGCATCCAGCTCGCGGGGGTCGGTGAGTTCACCTTGAATCCCTTTCGGGGCGCCCCCGCCGGCGTACCGCCAGGCGGCGGGCTTCACCAGCGCGGGAGCAGGGGCGCTGCGGGCACGCCGACGGGCCTTGCGCGGGGGGCGAGCCTCGCCGCCCACGCCGTCCATGGCGCTTGGCCTGGGCATGCCCGCGCCTTCCGGAACAGCGAAGGTCACCGCCCCGACCCGCTCCCCGCCTGCCCCGTCCACCCCTGCTGCGGTGGACCGCGCGGTAGCAGGGGGGTCGAGCTGGTCCGCCAACCGAGCGGCGTCGTCCGTCGTCTTCCCCGCCTCCAGCGCAGCCTCGAATGGCCCGCTTGGGCGATCGGGGGCCTGAAGCCAGGCCTTTAGCCACAGCTTAACCATCTCGTCATTAGCGAGTCGGTCGTGATCGGGCCCGACGCCAGCGCGCGCCCCGGGTGCCTCGCCTGCGCTCGCTGCCTCTACGGCCTGCCTCAGCAGGCGCTCCGCCCACTGGAGCACCCAGCGGGCCGTGCGACGCGGGAGTGCACGAGCGGCCTGCCGCATGCGCTCGGCGATCGGCATACCTCCAAGGCCCAAGGCATCCCACAGCTCCGCCGTGCCCCCCTGGGCGCACCAGATTTCTTTCGGGTGCAGGGCTCGCACGGTCCAGCCGCCCTCGGACCCTTCCAGGATCAGGGTGTTCGCATAGCCCTTCAACGGGTCGGGCTTCGCCCGTGCCGTATGGCAGGGCCCGCGCGGATCATGAATCACCACGCGCTGGGCCCGCCCGCCTCCCGCGGGCTGCCATGTGCCCCGCGGCCAAGGCATCATGCGATCCCCCGTCGTCGAGATCCGAGGGTCCACGAGCAAGGTGCCGTTGTCGAGGTCCAGGCGGAGCTCATCCAGCGGTGGCCGCCCTGCCTCCTTCCAGAGCTGGCAGAGGCCGCGTGGCTCCACGCAGGGCTGTCCCAGGGGGGGTACGGGGCCCGGTGCCCGAACCCGTTCCCCGCAACCCCAAACCTGGACCGCCCGCGCGCGTGCCGTGACGTCGCCGAAGTGTGTGCACAGTAGGCGCGTCTCTGGGGAGAGTGCCACATAGCCAAGGCGCCGTAAGCGCGCCCCTAGTCGCACTGCAGCGTAGTTGACGGGGGCGTCGAGCAGCACGGCCAGTGGCCGAGTGGTGATCAGTAGCCGCTCCAGGCCCGTCGCTTCGCGTCCACCGGGGTCCTCCGATAGTGACACGCACAGCCAGCGGGTCCGCGGGGCCCCAGTGGGGTCCTTGGGGTGGTCCCCGTCGTCCGGGTCCCATCGGTCACCGACATCCCACGGCGCTAGCAGCGCCGACCCACCGAGGCTCTCCCATGCCTCCCCAAAGGGGGGCCACGCGGTTCCCACCTCCAGCAGCCGCGCCCCCTCGACCTGCAGGGGGGCGTAGCGTGGTAGGGCCTCCCGGGCTCCTTTGACTTGGAGTGCAGCCGCGCGCCAGGGCCCGTCGTCTCCTGGCATCCGCAGCTCGCGCTGGGCGGCCTCCTCCACCAGCTCGCCCCACGGTGCTGCCGGCGACAGCTCGGTCCATCCGGCCTCCGCCATCCGCTGGCGTACCTCCTCCACCGTGGCACGAGTAATGAAGTCGGCCAGCTCGTTGTGGTAAGTCCGTAAGTAAAGCCCGTCCAGGACCCGGAACTTGTACCGTAGCTCCAGCATGGCCAGGACTCGAAGCAGGTGGCGCGCCACCGCGTTCCGTGCCCGGCGGCGTCGCAGCCAGCGGCTGACATTGCTGTTGTCAGTGACGTACGGCAATAGCAGCTGGAACCAGTCCGGGCCCTTCTCGGCCGCCAAGGCTATCAGACAGAGGAGTTCGACCACCGCGATGATCTCCCCCTCCCCCTGCCAAGTGACCCCAGGGGCGGAGCGGAGCGTCTCCAGATAGGGAGCCGCCTCCGCCACGATGTACTCGCGCGAGGACCAGTCCAGCGCACCGATCCGATCCAGGGTGGCATCGCCTCCCAGCCAGCGCAGCTTGCCGAGCGCCCCCGGGAGTGCGAGGGCCTCGCGAAGGCCTAGCAGGCCCTCGAAGGAGGTCTCGAAGTTACCCTCGACCGGCATCTCAAAGCAGACGCGCAGCCAATCCAGGGTCTGGTGCCAATCGTCCCACGCAGCCTCTACCATCTCGGGGTCGCCCGGCGGATGGACGTAGGCCTGACCTGGGTCACCCGACAGCATCCGGTGGACCGCTGGGAGCTCCAGGCTCAGGGCTGGAGCTGCGCAGGCGCAGAACTGGCCGAGCCCACTTAGCTCCCTCGCGGTTCGCAGCCGGACCATGCGGCAGCCGAAGCTCAGCTCCGGCTCCGCCAATAGGAAGCGCATCTTCATGGCCTTGGGCTCCGGGAGTCCAACTCGCTCGCGCTCGAAGTCCATACTGAGCCCCCAGATAATCTGCGTGGTGGAAGGCTCCCCCTCGGCGCCCCTCTTGCTGACGTTCACTGCTTCGGACCCAAACACCTCACGTATGGAGGCATCCAATGCGTCGCAGGCCATCCACGGTCGGACCCCAATGTCGGGCTCCACCACCACAGGGTCATCCATGAGCCACTCCGAGTGGAAGTGGGTGGTGTCGTGCCAGTGCGGCTCCCCAGGCCGATAGCTCTCGTGGAGCTCCCTCGCCGCCAGGGCGAGCATCATGTAATTGCCTGGGGCTCCCGTCCACCCGAACACCATGGCTAGGTAAACGACTCTGACGTCCCCCTCGATGCCAGCGTGGGCCCCCGGTAACGAGGTGCCAAAGTCCCCGACGTCCGCCGGGGCGATGTCCAACCACTTGAAGGCCCGCGAGACGTCCCGCTTGGCGCAGAGGAGGCGCGCTCCGGGGTGGCGCGCGCGATGCCATACCGCCGTCCTCGCCACTTGCCGATGGCGTGGCTGGACGGCAGGCGGGTGGTCGCGCTTGTGCGTGGCGGCGTTGGCCGAGAGCATCGCATGGATCATGCGCCCTTCGGACGATAAGGTTCTGTCCGGTAGCTGCTTCGGTACCCTCCCCAGGGGGGCTTCCACCAGCTCCGTCAGAAAACCCTCTGCCGCCTGGGACGCCACCAGGACGATCCCCCAGGTCACATCCGCCCATACCTTCTGGTAGGCCTCGTCGATGTGGGCTCGCACGCTGGGGTACGGCTGGGCTCGCTCGCGCCTCCGCGGCGCGCCCCGCCGCGCGGAGGCTCCCCCTTCCGCTAGCTCCCGGACGTACTCGAAGTGCTCTCGGCTTAAACACCGTCGCACCTTGTCCCCCAGGACGCCCCGAAGGGGGTTGCCTAGGCGCTCGTGGCGCGCGCGCCTAAGCAGCGCGGCCGCTTCCTTCAGGGACCCCGTCCGCTGGAGGAGCTGATCCCCCAGCCCTACCAGGGTCCGCATGGCTTCGGGGTCATACTCAGGGTGCTCCGTGCAGAAGGTCAGGTAGACCGTGGCCAGCTCCGCCGGGCTGCACCCGTCGAGGTCCTCCGCGATATCTCTGGCCGGATCCTCGCAAGGGGGTCGAGTCTTGCCCGCACTCACCTCCCCCTGTGCCTTGCCCAATGGGGGCTTAGGAAGCCCCGCCAATGCTCGGCGCATGGCTGGGCTAAGCCTACCGCATTTTGAGCCGTCCCCTGAGGCCTGCAGGCGCTCGATTCCAGTGAAGTCGACGCCCTGCAGGCGCCCGGGCGCCTCCGCCCGGGCGATTTTGGGGGACGCCCCCGGGCCATCCTCCCATATAGGCGCCAACTGCCGACGCAGTTGGCTCACCGACCAGCGGTGATAGGCCCCTTTCAACACCTTTGCCCACGCGGCGCAAAGGCGGGGGGCCCAAACCTGCGCCTCCTTGGTGCGCTTAATGCCCGAGCCCGGCACGTGATCCTTCAGCTCGACGTGGTGGTGGTCACGGGGGCAACGTCGCGCCAACAACAGAGCGTGCAGATACAGCCGGGGGCTGACGAGCCACCAGCTGCCCTTGCGATAGCGGCTCTCTGGCGCGTCGGACGGGGCCTTACCCCAGGCGCACATGTGGATCGGGACGATCATGGCCCCCGTCGCTCGACGCAGCTCGTGCATCGGGGCCTGGTCCCAAATCTTGGGGTAGCGGCCCGAGGGGCAGGAGGACTCGATGAGAAACTCCTTGCCAGCGTCGTGTAGGATGCGGCAGGTGTCGCACGTGAACTGTGTGTGGCTGTTACCCACGCGCTCGAACTCTTTGGAGCCATCCCCCTCGGGGTGCTCCCACGTGCGGGTGCCCTGCGGGGTCCCGCCCGGCTGGGTCATGAGCCCGAGGTCGGTGTACGAGCCACACGGGGTACCCCAGCACCAAACGTTGGCCACGTCGGGGCCCATGGGGGTCCGTGCGGCCTCCTGTAGGCGCGCGCGGACCGCTGGGTCGAGGGTGTCATGATCCGGCCGTGGGCCGGATTCTCGGAGGGGGTCGTCGTAATATTCGATCGGTTCCAGCACCCGGATGCCCTCGGCGCGAAGCGCGGCCGACCAATTTCCCGAACCGGCGTACACCTCCTGGGCGATCAAACCGTACGCGAACGCGGGGTCGTGTCGAATTGGCATCGCGTTCGCCTCCAGGAGGCGTGCCTGGACGTCGGCTGGATGTTCCCCGAACGAGGCCGGCGCGCGTCCCACTGCGCGGCCCGCCCGACCTTCCGCTGCCTTGCAGTGGGTGCAGGGCGCGCTCTTGCCCGGGACGGTGGGTTCAACGTCCGGGCCTTCATCGAGCATCTCGCGCCAGCCGACACTTACGATCTCGCGGGACAGGCGTCCTGCGTGCCCCCAGCGCTGGCCTAGGGCCGCCGCCTCCGCGTGGGAGCGTGGGCGCAAGGCGCGCATATGGCCACGCCAGATCAGGAGCGGAATTACGTGATCCTCCGCGCCGACGCCCGTTCCCATTAGGTGGTCCACGCATAGGCGCCCACTGCCGTTGACACGGTGCACCTGGAGCGTGACGGCGTCGAGGTCGGCGACAGGGCATGCTGCCAGGCAGCGATAGTCCTTGTCGTGGTGCGGGTGCACCGCATCGTGGACGTAGGAGCGGACATCGGCCTCCAGGGCCGTGATCCACGGCGGGGAGTCGCCCAGGGCACGCAGGGCCTCATGGGCCTCCTCCCATAGTGCATGGCGATACGTCGCGGCCAACTGCTGCACCGCGTCCGGGCTGGGCCCACCTGTGCCCTCGCCCGCGCGTAGCAGGAGCACCCCCGCAGCTACGTGCAGTAGCAGGCACTGCCGCTCCTCGGTGTCGCCCACCTCCAGGCCCATCGCCTGGCCCATCTCCTCTGTAGGGCCGAGGCGGTCCCGATAGTCGATGAAGTCCCACTGGATGCGGGTGTCCCCGTCCCAGAAGGTATAGGACCCGCGGCCTATCAGCCCGCCGGGGTCCCACGCAACCGGGCCAACCTCGGCCCCGCCCTCGGTGACGTATCCTGCGGCGCAGCTAAGCGCCTCATGCAGGTCGGCTGCCTCGCTGCTGAGACCCCGATGGCCTCGGTCCACGGCTTCCTCGAGGGCTCGCTCCAGAGTAAGCCGCTCCCCGCGCAGGCGCGCCCCCAAGACGCGCCCGCGCACGTGGCTCTGCAAGTACTCGCTGGCTCCCTTCAGAGGTGCGAAGATGCCCTCGGCTTCGAGCTCCTGCATGAGTTTGAGGCGAAGCTCCGGCCCATCACCCGCGGGCTGGGCGTCCCAAGTGGCCGCCGCGCGCGGGTGGTCGTGGTCTTCGAGCCATCCGAAGTCGGGGCCCTTAACCGCTTCCCGGAGGTCGGATTCCATCGCGGTAAGCTGGAGCGCGGTGTAGTCGTCCGGGGCCTGCCCCGGGCCCGGGTCGCCCGCTGCTCGCGAGCCGCTGCCACGGCCCCGGCCCTTTTCCTTCTGGGAGTCAGGGGGAGCAGGTGGGGAAGTGTCCTCGCCAACCTTCTCGGCCTCGGCTGCCTTGGCTTGCGAGCGCAGCTGCGCAATCATCCCATCCACCTGCTTGGGATCGATCCGGGGCGTCCCAAGGAGCCCCCCGCGCCTCGTGAGCTGCATGACTACCGAGTAGTCCAATCCGCGCGTTGACTTGATGGGGTCATGGGAGTTAGGGCAATCGCAAGCCTTCCGCGAGCAGCCCATGTGCGTGGTGGCCCCCCAGCAGATAGGGACGTTGTCTTTATTGCGGGGCGCATGCGCCACGGATCGCGTCCGCTCCGGGCGTGTTAGTTCCTTGCCCGCTGGGTACGCCCTCTTGGGGGCTGTCCCCGCTGGGGCCCCGGTGCCCGCCTTGGGCCCCGCCTTCGGCTGGGGCCCAGCCCCCGCCTTGGGCCTGTCATCCCCCTGCGCCGTGGGCCGGGGATCGCCCATTTCCTCGCTCCCTCCCGCTTTGGGCGGTCGCTTCGTGAGGTGGGCGTTCAGCTGCCCACTGAGGAGGCGCGTGAGTGCGGCCTTGCGCCGGGGCACGACCACCTGCTGGTAGTAGGCGTTCGGGTCTCCGAGGTCGAACGTTCGGGGCAAATCGTAGCCGTTCTCCGGCATGAGTAGGATGTACTTGATGTCCTCCCTCCTCGGGTTCTCGGTGTCGAGCTCTCGGCAGAGCCGACGCCTCAGCTCCCGTAACTCCTCGACCCAGGTGCTTCGGAGCTCTTCCCACAGATCCTTGACCCAATGGTCTGGGAACTCCGAGGGGTCCCTCTCGAAGGCCGCCTCCAAGAACCCTAACGACCGCCGACGCTCCGCCCCGTGTGCGACCCCTATGATGGACTCGAACATCTGGATCTCGCACCGGGCCCTCTTGAACCAGGTCGCCATGTGGGTGGCGGGCCGTTGGCGGGGCTCCAGCTTGTCGTCCACAGGAGCCGATAGCCATCGAAGTCCTCGTCACGCGCGGGGACGCAGTCGTCCACCGCCAGGTCGTGAGGGCCCGTCCCGAAGGCGAGCGCCGCGTAGCCGTGTGCCACACGGTTGGTAACCAGGCAGGGAAACCCGATCGTCTTGAGCGTGCTCTTGGAGTGCGCACACATGCGCTTGAGTGAGTCGAACAAGTCCTTCCCCGTGATACCCTCGCAGGCCTCAACCACGAAGGTGTTGCATCCCCGGGCTATGTAAAGATCAAGTTCCTCGTCCCGACCGATCCCTGCCCTGGTGCCCCGGGCCTTCTTGTCGCCCTCGGTGGCCCGCGCCTGCCGCTCGGCGGCGAGGACGTGGCGTTCAGTGAGGCGGTTCTGGCGATCCAGGCGCTCGATGATCTGGGCTTCGGCCTCGACTGTAAGCCCGCCCAGGGCGCCCGCCGCCCCGGCGTCGTCTGGGCCCCCAGCTCGCTCCCCACCCAGGCCGCCCCCGTGGGGCGTCTGGCCAGTGAGGTGGCCAAGGACCGAGGCCCCGTCGAGGAGCGGATTGGCCCCACGGGCGGCCCCCCCGCGTCCATCGCGTGCCAGCAGGTCCCGATCACCCAGCAAGCCCCGTCGTGGGCCCGTGGGTTGGATGGGGGGCATGGCACCGAAGAGCTCGCGTCGGGGTCCCTGCTTCGGGCTGGGATCCCGTCCCCGCGCCGAGCGACTCCGCGACCCCTCACGTGAGAGGCTCCCCTGCAGGGGAACCTTGTCGGCGGCCGCAGCACGCTCCCGCGCGCGCGCTTCCAGCTGCGCATCCTCCAAATCCGCGAGGGCGCGCTCTAGGTCGGACCCCAGTGGGCCCGCCGCTGCCACCTGTGCGACCCTCCGCCGCAGCTGCCGCTCCGCCTGATCAAGCGGAACCCCGAGCAGGTCCGCGGCCATACCTAATGCACTGAGAGCCGCCGCTTGGCCCCCCCGTCCTTTGAGATCCTCGGCTCGCAAGGAGTCCATGAACATTTCGAGCGGGTCGGGCTCCTCAGCATCCTCGCTCACGCCGGCGGCGGCCGCCGCTAAGCGCGACGATGCCGCCACGGGGGCGGGACGGGGCAAGCCCTCCATCCCGGGCGCAGGCGGCGCCCCCTGCGCGCCACCCCGCCGATGGTGGCCGAGTGTGCGCACCGGGTCGTGCTGCAGCTGCTGGCGCTCCGTGTTCGTCAGGTAGCGCCGCCTCCAGCCGCTCGCGCTTTCCACGTCCACACCGTCCCACTGCTCCTGGCGTAACATCGCCAGCAGATCCTGCGGGATGTGGTGGGCGATGACACGCAACCCCACTTCCCGAGCCCCTTGGGGGACCTCGTACAGCAGCCGATTGATCCAATCTATCGGGTAGCGCCCGTCCTCCAGCGGAGGGGGGTGCCGTACGACCTCGCTGGCTGGGACCTCCACCCTGACGCCCTCGAGGCTAGTCCCGATGATAAGTCTGGCGTCCCCGCCAGTGCCCCGTACGTCGAGCCCCTCGCATTCTCCCAATAGAATAAACCAAGGACTCGCCGGGGGCGCGCCGTGCGCCTCCTCGGCTCCCCGAGGGTCGCCCGGGAGTATCGGGCAGACCTTCACGAGTAGGGGCTCCTGAAGCCACCCGTGGGGGGCGATCCGATCGCCCGGGGCCCCGCGGTCGGCAGACCGTGAGCGTCCGCTGGCCCTTGCTTCCGCGGAGCGTGTGCGACGCGGCTGCGGCCCCGAGGTTAGGGCCTGCGCCCCCGCGGGCTCCACATCGACAGATGGGGCCACGGCGGGCGGTGGCGGTGCAGCGGGGGGAGGTAGAGGCGGGGGGTAGACCGGCCCGGGCGCTATGCCAACCCCATCGGCAGCGTGCGCGGTCCAATCGCGCGCCCTGGCGGGGCTTGGAGCCCGCGCCCGCATGCGGCGGCGCAGGCCCCCGAGGATCCCAGGTTGGACCGTCGCCTCGACGCGCACGGTGTGACCCTCGTCCCGTCGGAGATGTTCCCCGCACATCGGGGCCCCCCCGCAGCTACCCTTCGCCATGCGGAGACAAGTGGGGAGGCTGCACTTGCGGCCGATCAGGGTAGACCGATACTTCTGCGCATGGTGGGCGCAGAGGTGCACCTGTGCATTGAGACAATGCCCCGGCCGGGGAACGTCCGACACCTCCGCGTCCTCCTGTAGCAGGACAGTAGCCTCCTGCATCCCTCGGTCGCCGCACCCCTCCGGCTGGAGGGGGCGTGCGCCACCCGCGAGCTGCACCCCAACTTGTGCGGCTTGGCAGGGGCGCTCCTCCGCCTCCACCTCGCTCTCCGAGTCGATGTCCAGGCGGCGATAGCCCGTGGCGTCGGTGATGTAGCGGGGCTCCGGCCGGCCCCGGCACAGCCATCCGAGTACTGACCAGGGTGAGCAAAGCAGCCACTTGACGACCCCGAATACCTTCCGGAGTCCCACGCCGACTGCCCGGCAGGCCGTGGCCCTTCCGTGCTCAGCCAAGTCCACGATCTGTGTGTGGTCAATGGCCGCGTACTGGTCGACGTGCATGGGATGCGCCACTGGACAGGAGGCGCACTCGACAGCACGACATAGATGCACATTCCCTGTCTCCTCGAGGTTCAGCCGCCACTTGCGACTGGTGCATCCCAGGACCTGCCCGATCTTGATGTTGAGCCCGTGGCGGTCCAATCGGTACCGGTCCGCAAAGTTGCAGCTGATGCGGGCCACCTGCCCGTGCTTACGCAGCAGCACGTGGTTGTACGCCCGATTGGTCCCTCGGCCGCGGACCCCCTTTGTGTAGAACTCTGTCTCCACCACGCCGCCCAAGCCCGGCCCGCGCCAGCGCACCAGCAAGGGGGTCGGAGGGGGTGGGGGAAGATGGGCGCCGGGCCCATCGCCTCCGCGTCGCTGGCAGCACCGGGTAATCTGGTACCACGCCCAGCGGAGTCCCCCGGCAGCCCACAGCATAGGCTGGGCTGCGGTGTTGACGATGAAGGCCAGGGCACCCAACACGAACGTGAAGATGCCTAGGGCAAAGCATAAGACCGCGGTCTCCCACCAGTACCCAAGCATCTTAACGCCCAGGCGGTCGACGGCGGATCCAATCCATCCGCCACTCGTGCGGATCGTGCCCGGGTGGTCGGGGGAGCTTACCCACGCTCCATAGCCCACGAACTCGAAGACCCAGGCTGCGAAGCCCCAACCGGGACCCGGCCCTGCCTCCGGGGGCGGGGTAGGTGGCGGCGGCGGCGGTGGGGGTTCGTTCCGGCCAGCCCACCAATGGGGCAGGTGCGGGACCCAACCACTCCACCCCCAATACCCATCCAGCCCACGCGGCAGGTCAGGCTCACCATTGCCCGTCCGGTTTCCCGGGGCGGACGGCTGCCCAGGCGCGCCCGTGGGCTCGTTGTTACCTCCGTATGCCGGCGTAGCTGGGCTGCCTGTGGGCTCGCCCTCGCCTACGCGCCCGATGCCCGCGGTCGTGGTCGTTGTAGTCGACCCTGACCGCGGCGGCGGTGGGACGCCCGGCGCCCCCGGGGGCTTGGCCTGCGGCCCTCGCCCCTTTCCCCCTGCAGGCGCGGGCTTGGCGGGCGGTCCTCGCCCCTTGCCTCGCCCCCCACCGCCTGCCGGCGGCGCTGTCGGCCCGGGCAGGGCTGGCGGCGTCGGCGCTGGGACCTCATGTCCCCCGCGCCCGAACGGCAGCCAGCCAAGTGCCCCTTGGACCGTAAGAGCGCCGCCCGTAACCAAGATCATCAGGTGCGCCCCCAGGAAGCCCACAGCCATGGCACCACAGGCGCGCTACCTAGTCCGCGAACTAGCACGGCTGTGGTCATGGCCGCCCCGCGGCCCCCTGGAACACCCGCGCGTCGGCCAGAGCCGAACGCTACGGACCCAAAATGGCTACCTGAGCCCACGCCCCCTCCCACTTAACCTGCAGTCTACAACCAAACAGACTATGCAAAAACCAGAATGTATCTTGGGCTTGCACTGGTTCCGACCGTAGATCTGGAGGTAGATTGCGTGGTGCTGCGCCAGCGCGTGGCCTAGGAGGTCCACGTGGTTCGCGGCCTCGCCCTGCATGCAGAAAACCGTAAGCACCTGGCACAGCAGAAGCATTGAACGACAATGCATGGGCAAACGCCCGCTGCGCTCCGCCACCAAACACGAAAATCGATAACACTTGCACTGCCATGACAGTTTCCGGCGCGAAGCACCTGCAATGGTTTGCCGCGTCGTCTGGCATCCTGGTCCGAAAGAACCTGAGTGGGAAACGACACGCCGCTGCAGGCCACAATACTTTGGAAGCGAAGGCATCGAAGTCGGACAAGTCGAGGCCGTCGTCCACGAACGCTTCTGCAAAACTGCTGATCTCGTTTTGGCCAACACCGCCGCTCGCGCAGAATACGTGCATCCAGTCCTCCACGTTGCATTGGATCGGGTCGTAGATCCGTCTGAAAGCTCGGTCCCAAATGATCCCGTGTTCGTTGTACGTCAGCCCAGAGACCATCTGCAAGTCGCTCCGAGATTGCACGAGCAGGTCGTCGTCGCCAAGGACAGCCAACATAATATCTACTTTTCCCCAGAAGGTCGCAGACGTGTGCTTGTCGAACGAGTTAGGGCCCGCAGACTCCAACTCCCGCATGCAGGGCTCCCACGCGGGCAGGGTGACCCTCCGAAATATGCTTTTGCAGCGGATGCGCGGGCGAATCCCCGAGGCCCCCTTGAAGCCGGCGCACCCCCTGTGCGCCTTTTCGTATTGGATGACGGCGAAAATGCCGCATTGCAGTCGGATCCACTCGTTCCCACGCGGGGGCGTGACGCCATCCATGACATTGCGACGGCCGATGAAAAAAATCCGAACACATCATCTTGAACAGCCGCGCAAGGCCTCCATCTATACATACCGCCCTGTACTTCGATGGGCACGTGCGCCCACGCGAGCCACCCATCCTGGCGTGGCCGATACCAAGTCGGGAGCGCCAAGTGCGAGAAATATAATGCATGTCATTTTCTCCGCACGTCTGGGCGGAGCTGGTTGCCGCGAGACGTCTCGCCCGTGTAGAGTAGGAACCCAGAGCCCGCATTGGCCTGCAAGCCTTGCCTCCAGAGAACGGCAAAGTACTTCGAACGAGAACGCAGCGCGTAAAGCAAGGCTTGCGGCCTTATGCGGTCCAACGCAAACTCGCCGCCCGAATTCAACTGCAACTTGGTTTGGCCGACCAAGGGGCCCACGGGCGTGTTCGCGTCCAAAGCGAGACGCGGCTCCTCTCTCAGTCCGTGGCGAGCTTGCTCGGCCGTCTCTGCGTCGCCCAATTGAGCGAAAATCTGGGCGGCGCCTCTGCGGGAGGTACGAGAGCCGATGTCAAGTCCCCGCTTTTTTTGCGCGGTGGCCCCATGGAATACAATAGAACGTGGACCCAATGTTTCGAGCCGAGAAGAAGGGGGCGGAGGAGGAGGGAACAGGCGGAGGGAGTAGGAGGAGGAACAAGAGAAGGGGGAGGGAAAGGCCATGGGGGACCCAGGATGACTCAACGATGCTGCTATACACCCCCCCGTCCCATGGCCCCTCCTCATAAGTCCATGCAAGCATTCCCTCGGCGCCGCGCGGCATCTCACATGCGTGGCGGATGAAGCGCGCGTGGCCATTTTAAACAGCGCCTGTTTCACTTAGCTGTCACTTACGATTTCGAATGCAAAAAAAAAAAAAACAGGCTTGGACATGCACCGCAGAGCTTGAGCATCAGTTACGAAACACTTACAAACATTAGGAATCAGTTACAACTGACTTGCGCACGGACGCCCGGAACTATTTGCTACCCTAGGTGATGAGTGCCTAAGTGGCACCGCCCGCGAAGCAGCGCCGCACCTCGCCGTCGTCTCTGTTGAGGATGTGCTTCGCGCGCTCGTCGTCGGCGGCGACCCCAGCGGCCCACTTCGTGGTCTCGAAGGCCTGAGCAGTCAGGGCCGCCCACCCGTCGCCGAGCACGGCATCGGGGCGCGCCTCGGTGAATCGCGCGCCAGAGGCAGCGTCGCCGCCGCCGCCCCGGACTGCCCCCCGCGGCCGCGCCGCGCAGCGCACCTTCTTGGAGGGAAGCGCGCGCTCCGCATCCCACAGCTGCCCCGCTTTAGCTTCGTCGTCGCTTCGGCGGGCGATGCCTTCGAGAAAGTCTGGCGCTGCAGGGGTCGGCTCGCAGTGCAAGTCGAGCGAGTTCAACATAGCTCGCGCGCCACATTCCCAGCGCTGCCGCTGGCGCCAGTCCGCGCCAGAGGCGGCGATAGCCTTTGTCTGCCGAGCCTCCCTGTTATCCACGAAATGCATCTGCCGCCAAGTTGTTTTGTCAATTCGGCGGAGCTCGGCCTTCTGCGCCTCTGACAAGCGAGCAATCCTCCGGTCCGAGAGATGGCTCGCCAGGTCCCAATCTTCCTGCTCCGCGTCAGCTCGGTCGCGCGGTCTCGCCTGGCTTCTGGGGCGCGGCCTGTTCCGGCGCCCTGCGACCCCCTGGGGCCTTCCCCGCCAGCTCGCCGCCAGCTCGCCCTCTGCGTCCTCAGCCGAACCGCCAGCTGGAGGCAGTAGCTGGAGGAGCGAGACCAGCGGGGGGAGGGGCGACCCCGGCCGGAGGAGCGATCCCAGGCGGACAAGCAGCCGGATGGGCGCCCGCAGCGGAAAGCTGGGCGACCCCAGCCGGAGGGGCGACCTCAGGCGGAGGCGCAGCCTGACGGGCGCCCGCAGCGGGAGGCGGAGCGACCCCAACCAGATGGGCGACCCCAGGCGGAGGGGCAGCCAATGGGCATGCCCAGATGCTAGCCCAGCGGCTGGTCGGAAGGACGCGGCAGAGACAGCAGACGCCGCGGTTGCCGGCGCGCGGCACTGCAGCGCCGCGCTGGCAACCGCATGCGGTTGCCAGCGCGCGCCGGAGGCAGGGGCAGTTGGCGGCGCCGGGCCTGCTGGCGCCTGAGCGCGGCAGGGGCAAGCGGCGGCGGCGGGGGAAACATCTGCGCGCCTGGCGGCGCGGGCTTGAGCGGCGGAGGCGGAATATCACTCTGAATCATGCACGCGGGCGCGCGCGCGAGCGTCCGTCACGGCGGCGCGGGCCAGCTTGCCCCCGCAGGCGCCGCCGCCGCGCGCGCGCGACCGCCCGGCGCAGGCGTAGGCGGCGCGGGGCGCGGGGCAACGGCCGCAGGGGCACCGGCCGCAGCCATCGCTGGCGGCGCGAATGGCGGGGCCGGCGCCACAGGCAGAGCCGTTGGCGCTCCTGCGGAGCACGCGCGCCCGCCAAAGGCAAGCTGCTTCGGCGCGGCTGTCGGGCCCGGGTCGAGGGCGCAGCGCCAGAGCCGCGCGCCCTGGCCGCGCTGCTGCCTGCAGCGGAAGCAGCGGCAGCAGGGCGCCCCGAGGCCGGTCAGCGGCGACACTTGCGCCGCTGCTCGCGCTTGCCAGCGCGGCCGGAGCAGCAGCGGCAGACGCGCCGTAGGCAGCGTTGTAGTCCGCAGCGTGCACTCTGGGGACTTGGTAGGCTGCCTCCGCCAAGTCGAAAAACACCGCCTGCGCTGGGAACTCCTCCTCCCGCGCGAGCATGCACCCTCCGGCGGGGCCTCGCCACGAGCTCGGCAACCCCGGGCGGGCGCCGTTTACCGACCCCCCCATGATCATCTGCGCGCGGGGCCCCAACGACGCGCGGAGGTCATGCGGGCCCTGGTGAGACTTGATGGCGCGGCCGCACTTGTCGTAGACCGCGACCGCCAGCGGGCGGCCGCTCGCCATGCGCTCGACGCGGCGGACGTTCGCGCATCGCTGCTGAGTTGCAGGCCCGCCAGAGGCAGGGTCGCCAGAGAACTGATTCGCAGCCTCTATTCCCGGCCCCCCGTGCACCGGCGCAGCGCCTGCAACCGGCGCGAGGAACGGGGGCGCCCACCATTCCTGGTCGATGTGGATGCCATCCCTGGATAGCGAGTTGCAATGGCACCACGCCTCCTGGCCCAGCTTCGCGGGCCGCATCTTGCCCGCCCTGCGCACCCCGCCCGCGGCGCGGGCGGGGTGCGAGGCCCCCCGGGCGACCAGCCTGTCGGCGGCCACCGCGTCGAAGGCGGCGCCCGCATCCGCGCCAGAGGCAGCGCCGGCGAAGCGGGCGCGGCGCCCCATGGCGACCTCGCGCGCGCGCGCCCTTGCGCTCGAGCCTGGGAATGCTGCGGGGGCGAGGGGGGGGGGGGGGGCGCGCATCGCGATTCGACGTCGAGGAGGACGACTAAGACGAAAGCAGAACGACAGCACATGCAACCCGCTGGAGGAGGGGGGGCGGAGGAGGAGGAGGAGGGGGCAGGGGCAGGGGCAGGAGCAGGAGGGAGGGGGGGGGGGGGGGGCGAGCCAGGAGGAGGAGGAGGAGCAGGAGGGGCAGCAGGGGAGGAGGGGCAGGAAAAGGGGCACGAGCAAGAGTCATCATCCTCCTCATCAGCATCACGCCCATCACCGTCGCTGCCATCATAACCGTCGTCACCCGCCATCATCCGCATCATCGCCACCACCGCCGTCATCTTCATCATCATCAGTATCATCATTACTCATCATCGACATCAATGCTGCTGCTCCTTCTCCCCCTCTTCCTCTTGCCCCCCTGCCCCCCTCCTCCTCCTCCTCTGTCTCCTCCCCCTCCCACCCCTGCTCCTCCTCCCCCCCCCCCCTTCCGCTTCCCCCCCCTGCTCGTGCCCCCTCCTCCTGCCCCCCCCCCCCCCCCTGCGCCCTCCCCCTTCATCATTGCCAGCAGCATCATCGCCATTATCATCGCCATCATCATCATGATCGTCCTCATCGCCATCATCACCACCATCACCCTCATCATCTTCTTCTTTATCAGCATCATCAACCTGCCCCGCGGCGATGATCCAGAGGACGATGATCATCGCGTTTGTTTCCCTGCGCGGCGCCATCGCCGCGAACCAGTTTCAGGCTCGCCCCGGCGCTGAGCCCAACCCTCAGGACCCTGGCGACCCGGGATGGCCAGCGCCAGGGGCAGCCAGCGCGGCCCCGACGCCCGCCCCCACGAGCGCGGCGCGACCGCCAGAGGCAGATCTGCACTCGCCCGCCTACTTCCAGGCACGCCTCTTGCGCCGCCGAGTGCCAGGCGGGTCGCGCTCGTGGACGAAGGTGGGCAGGTCCGCGCACAACGTGTAGATGTCGTAGCAAGTGCACAGCGTCTCTCCGTGGAAGATCATCTCTGGGAGCTCGGCGACTCGCCCCGATCCGACGAAAAACCGCGCGGCGCCAGAGGCAGCATCCACGACCCTGCGGATCAGCAGCGCCCGGCCGCCACGCGCGCCTAGCACCCAGTGGGCCACTCTCATGGCGAGCCGCTCCGACGGGTTCCTCGAGGAGAGCCATCGCCACGAACGCTCTGTCCTCGTGAACTGGCGCGACCAGAACACTGGGTCGCGGACGTCCGCCCCGAGAGGAACACGCGAGGCCCCCCCGATCAACGTGCCCCCCACGTTGTGCTTGTCGAACAAAAGCTCGAGGAAATCTGGGGCGGTTTCCACGGGCCACGTCTCACGAAGCAGGGCCCATGAAGGGCGGTCTCGGTCCGCATGCTCGACGCGCTCACCGCCGAGGGCAGTTTGCAAGCGCGCGAGAGGCTCTGCAGCAGAATCGCTGACTCTGCGAGCTCAAGCCGTCGAGAACCCTGATTCAGAACGCCGAGGTAATGCACCTCGTGTTCCGAAGGCTCGCACCACTGTGAAAAGCGCGCATGCGTTCTTGTCGTTGTCGTTGAAGCGGGGGATGCCGCTGTTGAACTCGCTCGCCAGAGGCAGAGCTGAGCACCTCTCCTCCAGGATGCCGATGAACATGGACAGGCACTTCCGCCTCTTCTCCAACCGACAGCTGCACAACCGCATTGGCGAGTCGTCTGGCCGCGCGACGTCGCGGAAGCGCGCCCGACGGTGCACTTCCGTCGCTCGCCCCCGCAGCCTCGCCTGGACCTCCGCGGACGCGCCGTCGAGGCGCGACTGCTCCGCGACGCCGCGCAACGCGCCAGAGGCAGCGCCGGGCGGCCCCTCCTGCGGATCGCCCTCTCCGCAGGATTCGGACTCCGTGGATTCTGAACGCCCCGTCTCGCTAGACACCGTCGCCAGGCCCTCTGGACCCTCGCCCTCCTGTTCCGGATCAATGGAGTCAGACAAGTCGACAATCTGGTCAGGACGAAGCTCCTGCCCCCTGGCCCCTTCGGCCGCGCCAGAGGCAACGCTGGGGGCAGAACTCGCCCCATCATCGCCCTGCGCCACGGAGAACAGACGGGCTGCGCTCAGCTCGGCCGGGTCGAAGAACACCTCCCGCGCGGCCATCGTTGAGGCCCCCTTCCAATCGGGCCCCTTTGGCCCCCGCCACAACGCCGACAGCGCCGGGCGCGCGCCCGTCGTCGACGCCCCGATTTCGAACACCTCCCCGATCACAGCGAGACTATATGACAGGTCGCGCAAGCCTTGGCGACCTGAAATTGCACGGCCGCTGGAGTCCACCGCCGGGTCCGCCAGCATGTTCCGAGGCAAGGCAAGATTGATCGTCGCCGCGAGCGGGCGCGTCAGTGCCAACGCCACCACGCGCGCAACGCTCGCCGTGTGCTGGCGCGCCTCGCCAGGGGCAAAGTAGACGAACACTTCATCGCAGCCATCAGTGACTGACTTGATCTCCTCCCCGTGGAGCACGCGCCGGGCGAAAGGCAGGCGCGCGCGCGACTTCCGAATGAACTATCCAAGGCGCGGGCGCGCCAGAGGCAGCGCCGCGCGAGCCGGGGGCAGCGCCCGCAGCGCGGGCGCACGCGCCCCCGAGTCGCGGCTCCGATTGGCTCCAAGGCAGACCCCTCCTTCCTCGATGCATACTCGAGGGGGGAGCCAACGCAGTTCCGCCCGGGACGCTCGCGCCGCCGCGCCTGCAGACGAGCGCCCTCCGCGCTGACGTCGGGGGCCTCGCCCGCCGCGGAGGAGGCGCAACGCTCGCCCATTGCCGGCGCGCGCCGCCTCGCTCTGATCGCCGGCGCGGAGCGCGCGCCGGAGACCCCAGAGACGAAAGGGCTGCGAATGAGGAAGCGAGGGGGCAGGAAGCGAAGGAGCACGGCGATGTTCAGGAAAAGGAAGGGGGGGCAATAGGAGGAGGCGGGGCAGGACGCGTCAAGGAGGAGGATGCGCACCAATGCCAAGGCGAACACCAGATCGCAAACAGCGCAATTTCTGCTCAACGATTTGCGCGCGCAGCCCGCGTAACTACACCGGCGGGAAGGCATCCAGAGGCAGACGGGAGGGGGGGTGCACCACCGCACCAAAGGCAGCGACATCAGCTCTCTAACATTGCCACATTCGCATGACCAGGAGACACCACGCATCCCGCGCGCCCGGGAAGTGCAAACACCCCCCTGCGCGGAAATGCTCGCCCAAGAGCGCACGTTCGGCGATGGCGGGCACCATGGGGGGGGGGGGGGGGGGGGGGGGGGGGGGGGCGCGGCGCCCCCCCCCGCCGCGCGGTTCAGGCACCGCAGCCGCGCCCGCGCGCGCGACGCGACGAGCGACGAGCGACGACGACGACGCGAGCAGCATGTAAGTGGCGATCCGCCCATTGCGCCTGCGCGCACTACAACGCTCGCGTGCGCCGCGCCGCGCGAGTGCACCACAGCGCCTGCGCGCGCCGCAACAGCCGCGTGCAACGCACCGCCCGTATATACTACAATACTTGGGAGCACTACAGCGCCGGTGCACATGCACCGCAGCAGCCATGTGCAACACAACGCCTGTGCGCGCCACTGTGCCCGCATGCACCGCAGCGCCTGCGCACGCCGCAGCGCCTGTCTACACCGCGGCATCCGCGCGCAACGCAACGCCCGTGTATACCGCAGCGCCTGCGCGCATAGGACAGAGGGAGCACGCGCGTCAGGATCTGCTGCGGACAGCTAAACGCCACGCCAGGAAAGCTCCGATAATTGAATGCGAAGTTTTTCCCTCCTCCCTCCTCCTCCGCCTCCTCTTCCACAATTACTCAATATGAATGCTACTCTCCCGCTTCCCCCGATGACAGTTTGAAAGTGTCCGACCCCCCCCCGCGTAATGTTTTTTTTTTTTTTGTCTTTACACGGGTTTCCACGTAGTTAGGGTTTTCGCTTGCATTTGTTTTCAGAATGCTGCTCCCGCTGAGGCGCCGGCCTCATTTTCGGACCCCGCCCGTTCCGAATCGCGCTCCCGCTGCAGCGCTGGCCTGATTTCCGTGCTTCCGCTCGTTCCGAATCGCGCTCCCGCTGCAGCGCTGGCCTCATTCATCTCCGCGCTTCCGCTCGTTTCGACTCGCGCCCCCGCTGCAGCGCTGGCGCCGTTTCCCGTGCCATGTCACGGCATACAATGCAATGCTGGGTTGATACTACGCTTTGCGGTGCTCTCCTACGCCATGCCATGCCGTGCTCTACAATGCATCGCGTACCCTTTCGGGATCATTGCCCTGCTCGACATCCGACTGCGCGAGTAGAGAGGGGATCTGCGCCATGGTAGGGGATGGGAGGGAGGGGTAGGATGTCAGATATGACGCGAGCGCACCTAGCTTGTCCTTCTCCCCCCCCCTCCTCCTTCTTGCCCCCTGTCGCGCGGCATGGCGTTGCAGCGCGCGCGCATCTCAGCGCGCGCCGCAGAATGGTCTATTGCATCGGTCCACCTGGTTCTCGGGCGGCCAGTTTAGCTGGAGCCGCCTGGGCGCCAATGGGGGTCAGGGTGACGCGGGCGGACTCGGGGGGGCTCGTAGATTCCAGCGGCGCTCCTTCGCCCATGTTGATTTGTTTTCCATTGTTCTCTCTGGAACCCACGCGCGCTCCACTTTGTCACGCGGCTTCCTTCTGAAATTCTACGCGCGGCAATGGCGCAGCGTTGCGCGCGGCTGACGTGGTTCACGAACGCGCCGCGGCGCACGCAGGCACTGCAACGCACGCAGGCATTATGGTGTGCACTGGCGCTGTGTTGCGCACGGCTGATGTGGCGCACGGAGGCGCCGCGGCGTGCGCAGGAGCTGCTGTGCCCGCAGGCACGGTGGCACAAACTGACGCTGCGTTGCACGCGGCTGCCGCGGTGTGCATCGGCGGCGCGGCGTACACGGGCGCTGTGGTGCACGCGGGCACTGTGATGTACACAGGCGTTGTGGTGCATATCGCCACCTGCATGTTCGCGCTACCCGCCCTCCGCCATTCCTGAATATTCCCAGACGCCGCCGGCGCGAAACGCGACGTCATCGACCCCCTCCGCCCCCAGACGATTGCCGTCATCGATTGCCGTCATCGGCCCGGACTTAAAAACGGGCCCCAGCCGCGTCCGCGCGCGCGACGACGACGGGCAAAGAGCGACGAACCACGGGCGACGACGACGGACGACGACGACGACGACGACGACGACGACGACGACGACGACGACGACGACGCCTGCGCACCAGATACCTATGCGGATTCCTACGCAGACCCCAACGCGCGCGGCGGCAGTGCCCGGAGCGCACTGGGGGGGGGGGGGCGCTACGGCATAGGGGGGGGGGGGGGGGCGGGGGCCGTGACGCCCGTCATGCCCCAAGCAAGATAAAGACACGGGGTCCGAAAACGTTAACCTGATCCACGGCGAGTTCGAACTCGAAGCTGCATCGCACCAAAGCCAGAACCAGCCGAGGCACTCTGCATGGAGGGGCTCCGGGCTAAGACGACCCACCGCGCCCCATGCGCACGCGCCCCCGAGAGCGCGGCGCGCGGGCCCGGTGCTCGCGCGCGAGGCAGCGGGCGCCGCGGTCGCTGGCCCATCCTTGCACGGCGCACCCGCAACAATCACTTGAACGGCGCGCCAGCGCGCGGGGCCCCATCGCCCCGCGCGGGGCACGCATTTGCCGCGCGCACTTCGCGATGTGAGGCGCGGCCTCGCCTGATCAGGAATCGGCAACAAAATTATTAGAGTATCCAGCGGCACCTCCCGCAAGATTGGCACGCAAGCGGGACTGTCCGGGGTCTTCGACCGGAACCTGCAACGCCACCCCTGCACTGTCGCGGGCGCACGCGAAGCCAATGTGCCAAAAATCGCCGGCCACGGTGACAGAGGCTGCCGGCTCTGGCGCAACTCCACCCCCGACCGCCCCCTTATGCTGCGACAGGCGCAGGAAGCACGCCAGGTCATCCAGCCCGCACTGGGCGCCGGAGGCAGCCCGCAGATCCTCGGCGACCAGGCCGCGCGCTGCGACGGCGCCCTCGTGCGCGAGACCCTCGGCCGCCTCCGCCCCCTCTTCGGCGCCGGACGCCATGCTGGCCGGCCAGCAGTTCCCAGCCCCCCCAGCGCGGCCCCACTGCGAGGCCCCTCCGCCTTGGAAAGCCAGCGCGGAGACCTGGCGCGGGAATGCGTCGCGCCCCCCCAACCCGCACCGAACGCAAAGGTCACTCGCAAGTCGCGTAGTTCGCACCAGAGGCAACGAATAATTTCGCGAGCCCAGCGGCGGCGACCGGCAAACGGCCGGATCGAAGATCGCTCATGGGGATGCGCAACTCTGGCTCCGCGGTTCTCCTTTTTGCTGGCTTCAACATGGGGTCGCGCAAAAAATAATCGGCTGCCCCGCCGCCGAGCTTTCGCGCCTCCGCCCCGGGCATGAGGCGTGAGCTCCACGCTCCGATCGCGGCGATTACACGCCGCGGAGGACACGTTTGGCCGCGCCCACAGCGTCGCCCCCCCCCCCCCCCACACACACACACACACACACACACACACACACACACACACACACCACACACACACACCACACACACACAACCGCGCACACAAGGATGCGCGGCCCGCGGCGTCTGCCCCCAGCAACTCCCCCACGTTCCTCCTCGGGCGCTCGAGGATGGAAGCGGCCGCCCACCTCCAATAGCACGACGAGAACACCACGCGCAACACCTCCACGCGCAAGGCGGCGCTGCTGACGCGCTCGCGCAAATGCATGCCAGAGGCAGCGCCCGCAAGCGCGTCGCGCCGATGGCCCAACGACGCGACGCATCCGCCCTGCACAAAGTCACCGAAGCAAGTTGCCACCGCGTCGCCGAGCGCGCGCCGCGGCCGCTTCAGCCCCCAGTGCGCCCCGCTGCGCTTTGGGCCGAAGTCTGCGCACTCAGCGTTCCTGCGCGACCCGCCCGCGCGGGCGCGCCGTTTGCAGGTGGCGCAGGTCAAGGCCATCCCCAGAGACGCCGAGCAAGAGGCGGCGGCGGCGAGACACTTGGCGACGGCGACAGGGGGCGCGCCAGCGGCAACGGCGCACTCGAGCCGGAAACGCGCACGAGGGAGACGCGACCGGCAAGCCGGCCGCGCTAGAGGCTCGCGCCTCGATTGAGCCGAGGACGGCTGCCATCGCGCTGGAGGCGGGGGACGACGAGGGCGAGCGCGATGAGGAGGAGGGGGAGGGTGCGGGGGGGGGGGCAAGGACATTCTAGAAGAGGCGGGGGAGGAGGAGGGGGGCGGGAGGGAAGGGGGGCGGGGGAAGGAAGAGGAAGAGGAAAGGAGGGGCGACCCCGGGGAGGAGAGGTCCGGGAGAAGCAGGAGGAGGAGGAGGGGAACGACGAGAACGAGAAGAGGAGGAGGAGGAGGAGCAGCACCGACAGGAGGAGCACGCGGAGGAATGGCAACAGCATGCCCAGGAGGAGGGGGGCGACCAGTTTACAAAATCGGGAAAAGGGGGGGGGGGCTGCCAAATGTCCATCATGTTCTCAAGGACAGCCCTTCGCAGTATGATGTCCTGCTAGCATGGGAAATCCTCATGTTGGGAAGACGAGTCGTCACCATGTACTGAAATCAATATGCCGCCGCAACTCACGCCCCCAACGAAAGGATTTTGCATGTTACAAGGGCAACCCTCTGCAGAATGAGCTCTCGTCATTAACGTGCGAAACCCTTGGGTGCTAGAAGGGCGTCGTCGACAAACCGGCTCTTCGCGCAACGGGAAATGGTGCGAGCAATTCAAGGGCAGCCCTTTGCAGAAAGAGCCGCCCTCATAACATGCGAAATCCTTATGTTGGAGATGCGAGTCGTCGACGACCCGGCTCGTTGCGCAAAAGGAAAAGTCGTCGACAAACCAGCTCTGTGCGCAGAGGGAAAAGTCGTCGACGGCGCGGCTCTTTGCGCCGGGGGCAAGAGGGGGGGGGGGAGGACGAATGGGAGGACGGCAAGGAGGATGGGGAAAACAGAGGGCAGGAGGGGGGGGGAAAGAAGAGGGAGGTAAGAGGGGGGGGGGGGACGGGGGCGGAGGCAGATGACCAAGACCAGAAGAAAAGGAGGAGGACGGGCAGGACGGGGGCGAGAGGCGGAATAGAAAGGGAAGGAGGAGGTGGAGGAAGGAGTCGGAACAGGAGGAGGAGAAGGGAGAGGGAAGGGGGCAACGAGGAGGAGGAGCAGAAGGAAACGATGGCGGCGATGACAATGAGGATGATGGTGACAAGGATGAGTGCGCGATGGCGACGCATTCCTGTCAGCGCCGAAGGCGGGCCCCGTCCGCGCCGAGAACCTCCGGCCCTAATTCGCCAAGAACTTCCCGGGCTGAGACAGACCACTGCTCCGCATCTCGAAGCGTCAGCCACGAAGCGCCGCCAGAGGCAAGCGCGCCCGCGGCGCCCACGCCGATCTTGCTCCTGGGCGCGCGGACGACGCGCCGAAGGGCCGCCCGCGCAGCAAGAGACTCCACGCCGAGCCTACCCCCAACGTGGAGCGTTGCTTTTTTCTCGCACGCTCGGGCGCGTCGCAGGTACTGACTCGGCGAGAGACGACTTGGAACATAATTGGCATCGGCCAGTTGAGTCTCAGTGACGACGTCAACACCAAACGCCGCGACGTAGAGGAACGACACTGCTATATCCACGTCAGCGGCGAGCGCACCCACGTCGCGGAGAATGGAGAGGTCTGGGACAACGACCAGATTTGCCTCCGCGCACCTGTGTCGCCCCGCCATTTAATCTGCATCCGCCCCCTCGCAAATTCCCGACCACGCCAGGGGCAGTCAGCGCCGCCACTTGCAACGCGGAGATCGGCCCGCTGGCGGCGGCCGGGCGCCTCGAGAGACGCCGAGGTCAACGCCCGGAGGTTGCGGGAAGGCGCCTCCCGGCGCGGCCCGAACCTGCGCCGGGCCGGCAATGTGGCGCCGAGATCGTCGCTGAAACTTCTGCATTGAATCGTTCCACCGCGCGCTGCCCGCCGCGCCAGCGCCAGGGTGCGCAGCGGCACCGGGGGCGCGCGCGCGCCTGCATAGCGCGGCCAAGCGAGCAGCAGCAAAAGCGCCCACAGTGGCGCGGCGCAAAGGACCTCTGGACGCGGCGGCCATCTCCAACGCGGCCGCGCGCGTGGCGCCCGGGTTAGAATGGCCAGCATGCGCGCCGCGCAGCTGCCGCCGGAGGCGGGCGCGCTCTCTCTCGAGAAAAACGCAAGCCCTCCTCTGCCCGACCCACCTCCCACGTCGAACTCGGCGACCGCGCGTGGGCCCAGTAGTCTCGCGATCAGACAATCGCCCATGAACTGCACGTTTGACGTGCGATGCTCAGCTTGCTCGACGCGAAAATCGTGAAATCGCGCTCCACAGTGCACTCGCCATCTTCAATGGATATGTTGAACCTGACAAACTGACGGAGAACGCGGGAGGACCCGACCAAACGCCTCGGACACGCTTCATGCCAGATATCGTCGTCTAGCCAACGCGCCCACGCTTGCTGGTTTGTTTTTCCCCCGAGGGCTGGCCCGGGCAAGACGGCGCCAGCGTGATGGGATGGCGCCGTTGCGCTGCAGCACTGCTGCCGTCTCGTCGCAGCCGAGCGCCGCGGCTACCTGCCGCGCGCCCCGCAGCGCGAGCCGGCGCGCGGCAGCGCGCGGCAGATCCCCGAAACCCTTCCGGACGAGACGCCGGTCGAACATCGCCAATGCCGAGGTCGGTTTTGGGGGAATCGGCCAGCAGTCGCTCTTTCGCGAGGCGCGCCACGTTCTGCACTCTCTGGAGCAGCTCTTGCTCGCGCGCATCCCGAGGCCCCCCCTGGCGCAGCGCGGCCCCCCCCTGCCAGGAAGGCGTGCTTGCGCCGAAGATTGGACATGACAGCGGTCGCGACGAAGCCGGCCGCCCCCCCACCCACCGCGCGCGCGCGCGCGGCAACGGCTCGCCCCGCGCGGGCGCCGGCGACGCAGCGGCTGCGGTCGCGCCAGAGGCACCCCGCATGATCCTCTGGAACACCCGCCCCTCCAAGAGGAAAGCGCCCAGCGTCCCCACCATGCAATCGATCTGCGACCGCGAAAAAGCAATGTCGCGGCTGGCAACGTCGAGCAAACGCAAGAACCAAGTGCACATGATACCCCAATCCGCGGACAGGCAAACGGCCAAGCAAAAATTAGTGCCGAGTTTTCTCAGCGGGGCCAGGGCCCGCCCCTGCATCGCCTCGTCGTGGCGTTTGTCGGAAGATGTGCGCGCCAGCAAAGTCGCCACTGCCAGCGGCATCAGCGCAATCTTCCCCGCAGGCCCCGCTGTGGAATCGAAGCGCCGCCTAGCAAACGACAAATTCCGCAAAACTGCTTGCAAAGGCGTCCTCTTGAATGGCCACGAACAGATGTTGCCACTTTGCGCTGCTCATCAAATCTGGAGCCAGAGCGCGCCTGCCGTCGAAAAGCTCGTGCCACGCCTCGCCGAACACGTCGTCGCGGTGCAAAGCCTGGCTCGCGATGCGCACGGCATGGGCTGGATCGCTCATCACTGTCAAAAAATGGGGAAGAGCTCGCGACCAGCAAGGAGCAGCGCTCGCCGCTCCTTCGCAGCACCATCCACTGACAAACTGGCGACAGCCCCCATGACGTGCGACTTCAGCGATTCATCGCACGCCAGAGGCACTGCTTTTCTCCTTCCTCGCCCGAGTGGCGCGCAGAACCTCGCCGAGAAACTGCCGAGCTGCTTGGCCGCCGCCGCGGCGCGGTCCTCCTCGAACTCTGCTGCGCAGCCCTTCTCGCAACCGAAGAGGCCGAGCACGCCCGCGCGGCAAAAATCTGAAGCCCCGACGCCCCGAGCGACGCCGCGCTCCTTGCCGACCGGGGAAGGCGCATCAGCGCGGCATCGAACAATCTTCCGATACTTCGACTCGTCCAAGGACAATGATCTCGAGGTGACATCCCGCAGATCATCGCAGGTTTTCACCCGTGGAACCTCCGCCGCGACGCAAAGCTGCTTGCGCCTGCGTTTGCGCGTTCCCCCCCCCCCCCCGGATCGCCCGTGGAAAACTGCTTTCGCCGCGCGCGAGCGCAGTTCCGAAAAGTAGACGCCTCAGAGGGCAGCGCCCATGCGCCCCTCCATTCCGCAGCCGACGGCGCGCCTCCCCGGGGAAGCGCAGCGTCTGTCTTCACGACCCCCTCTGTCCTGCTAGACGAAGAAGCAACAGGGCGCGCCAGAGGCGGCGGCTCAGGGGGGTGGTCTTCGCGACCAACCCGCGCGCGCATCGCCCCCGCTGCGCGTCGGTGCGCTGCGGGCCTCTGATGTTGTTCCACTTGGAATCCGGCGTGGAAGCCCCTCTTGGGTCTGACCTGGAAAAGTGGCAAATTTGGAGAACCTCCCTGCGATGCACTGCCGCCCTGCGGCCACGTACTCTGCGAGCACTCGGCGCCCCAACCCCCGCGGGCAGCGACGCGCACCTCCTGCCGGCCGCGACGAACCATCCGGCAGGAGGCAGGAGGGGGAGCGCCTTGCACGCCTTGCGGCGTTCGTGGAAGTCGCACCTTGCACAGAACGACTTGAACCAAGCATGCTCGGCGAGGTGCCGCGCGGGGGGCACGCGCGGGCAGCCGGCCGACTTCAACCCAGGCTTCGTCGAGATCTGTCGGGTCGACCCCGCGCTTGCGACGATCCCGCGGCAGCACGGGCCCGTTTCCACCCCCCCCCCCGCACCTGCCAGGGCGATCGCCGCGCCCCCCGAGGTCGTCTGGGACTAAAATCTAGTCCGCGCCAAAACCACGCGCGTCGGGACTAAACTACGCGCTTGTTGATAACGTCCGGACTAAACTACAAGTTGTGGAAGATTCCCGGATTCAACTACAAAATGTGGAAGACTTCCGGACTAAATTCCAAACCGTGAAAGATTTCCGGACTGGATGGTTATTCTTGTTGTGGTGTATGCATCAATGCTTATTATGTTGCAGTATCTATGTTGTCTGTATGATTCGTACGATACACATTATGTGTATGGGTTGTAATGTACGTATTATTTGTAGCACGTGTATTATGTGTTCTCATACATATGTCTTGTTTATACGTTTGTACTAGTTACAGCAATTTTACTATTTGTGTTAGTTGTAGTACTTGCGAGATTTGCACTACTTGTAATATTTTCAGCGCGCGCCAATCCATGCGATTCGGAAAGAGCGTAGCGTAGCATTTCCTTGCGATGTGTATTCGGTGTGAGTTTGGCACTGCGTGTGCTCATGCGTTATATAGCAGGTGTGTTTTCTGTGATATGTGTAGAAGTATGTATCACTCGTACCCTGAAGAGTCCAGGCGGGGCCGCCAGACAGACCTAGAAGGGCGCTCGGGAGTGCTCTACAAGGATCTGCGCAGCACGCCGTATATTGCAATGATGCCTCCCGAGAGCCTCCTCACTGTCGAGGGGGCCAGGGTCAGGGGCGGTGCGCATAACGTTATATATGAAAAGCCCGCACAATTCTCTCGACGATCTCAGGCGTAGGTTGACCATCGAGCCCGAGACGCGTAGCGGGGCATTCAGGAGGCAGATCGGGATGGTATACAAGCCTCCACAAAACAGGACAGTGAATATACTGGAGCATGACGTCACGGCTCTGGGCGCACTGGAATCTACACATGCCAATCTCAGATGAGTGCAATCGCGCACTAGTGAGCCCACCTCCTACAATCGTCTTTATGACTGCACTCTGCCAGGCTGGTGGACCTCCATTTCGGACGAGATCTCTGAGGGCGCCCCAAGATGACTCCGAAAAAGGGAGCCCCCAAGAGGCCAAACGTTTAGCAAGGGCGAGGTGGAGGACGTCGGGGTAGAGGGAGAGGCGTAAGGAAGAGGAGGGGGATTTCAGCACTCTCACGCGCCCCTGCCCCGAGGCTTCGGCAAGGGCATCGAGGGCTGCGCGGGCGGCAGAGGCATGGGCCTCATGCGGGAAGGCGGCCATGCTGGCCTCAGAAAGGTGGACCACAATCGGCTTGGTCCTCCAGAGCGATGGCGACCACCAGCCCGTGGCCATCTCCGCCAAGCTGCCGAAGGCGAGCGTGGTCTCGCGCAGCGTCTGACCCCCACGAGTGCGATGCCGATGCAGTACCTGCAGAGCACTCACTCCACGGGCCGCGCCGCTGCCCGGGGGGGGGGGGGGGGGCGGCGAGTCGTTCATCGTAACCGAGACCAGTGACTGGCCGGGGCTGCAACGATGAGAGAGGACACGCTGGCCCAAGGGCCGGTGCACTGCAACCTCGCAGGTAACAGTCAGTCCACATGTGGTGGAAGGGGGGCGCAGCCAACAGCCGCAATGCACACGTTTCTTGGTAGCAGCTCGCACAGAGCATAGGGCGAGAGGGGTTGCCCAGAGGCATCCCTCCCGCAGGCCGCGTTTAGCAAGGCCGCAATGGGCCTGCTGCCAGAGACCCCCCTCCACGCACCTGACCCCCGCGAGTGCGATGCCGATGCGTAGTGTGAGCCAGCAGAGCGTGTCTGCGAGAGCCCCATCTATGAAAAGGACACCCAAGTAACTTGACAGCAACTGCACGCCGAGAACGTCAGCGCACGAGGGGGGCGCAGCAACCCGTCGCGAGACACACTCTCTCTCTCTCTCTCTCTCTCTCTCTCTCTCTCTCTCTCTCTCTCTCTCTCTCTCTCATGGTGAGGGGGGGCGCAGCCGACAGCCGCAGAGATCGCACTTCCACTCGCACTGGGGGGCAGCCAACAGCTGCAGAGTATACGCTTCCACTCGCGCTGAATGCGCCAGCGTCGGAGGCGCCACCTGGGGGGGCACCTGCGCCCCCGCCCGGGGGGGGGGGCGAAGGATGCACCCCTTTCGCAGGCCGCGCCTTGCAGGGCAGCAACGGGCATGACCACCCACCACGCACCTGCCCCCCGAGTGTGCGATGCCACGAGGGGGGGCAGGAAAGGCTACTGTGGGGAGACGGGGGCCTGGTTGTTCGGGTGGCCTTTTGCCGCGCGGTGACCACTGCTCACTCCGCCGCTTCGACCCAGGTGCCGCGGCCACAGCCGAGTCCAGTCGACGTCGAGGCCCATCGCGTCACTGACGACCCGTACGTCGCACTTGTGGCTGCGGGAGGATTCCAAGAAGAGATGGCAGGATTGCGGGTCGCGCCGAAGCGGGTCGAGCGCGCCCTCGCTGCCGGGCACGGACTGCCGCATGGCGAAAGCGTACCGGGTGCCTGCGAGCATTGGCCCCAGTGTGACTTGGAGTCGCCCCATCGCCTCGCCGGGTGTCTCCCCCAAGGGCCCCACTGGATGTTGTTGATTTCTGTTTTGTGCAGCTGCTGTCCCGCGTCGGGCCCCCTGGGCTCTGGCCATTGGCGCGGGCCAGGCCATTGGCGCTGCCGTGCATCCTGGCCGAAAGTCCCCAGCGCACCGGCCTCGCTGTCCTGGCCGGGGAGCTCGCGATCTGCACGAGACAGTTCCGGCCGCGCGCCTGGCGGGATTCTGCGGGGAGAAGCAGGCCGCGCGGTTGGCCGCCGGGCGGGGGTTGGATCGCATCCGGCAGCAGGGGCGGACGCTGCCCCGCGGTACGTGGGGAGAGGCCCCTTTCGCTGGCGTTCGCCTTCGGGCCTGTGCCCGCCGTCGCCCCCAGGTGCGCCCCCTTCGGTCAGCGCAGGACCCCCTCCGGTCTCTGGGGCGCCGCTGGTTGTGCCAGGCGCGCGCGCGCGCGGCGACGCAGCTTCCACTGCAGGAGCGCGAGGTTCTTTGCCAGTCGCGCCCTGAACGACTGGAGAGGGCGCCCAGGGCTCGCCGCCCATAAGAATGGGTTCGCTGACAGGGGAAGCGGGGCGAATAGGCGCGAAGGGGTTTCTCCCGACGAGCCAGTGGATGGCTTCGCCGCCCTGCGTCTGGACGGTTGGTCCGCGGTCCCCCTGCTGGGTCTGCGGCGCTCCCGGAAGACTGCTGACGGTTGGATTGTTCTGAGAGGGGGGGGGGGGGGGGGGCGCGGCGTGGCAGGCGAGCCCCTGCTGTCCCGGGGCCTCGCTTAGCTGACTGTTGCGGCTACCGTCAGCACGTTCCGGGGCCACCCCCTATCCACCCGGTTCTAATCCAAAGACACGAATGAAGGCTTGTGCCACTGCTGCACCTTCCGAGGCTTCCGTCGCTTCGGGCCCCCGATACTCCGCGGCCTCCGCAGCCTCCGCCGACTCCGCCGTGACCTCCCTCTCCATTTCTCTGCCCTGCTGCTGCTGCTGAGGGAGTACGGGCACCTCTGCGTCTTCTCGTGGGTTCTTCTTGCGGTCGCTGGGTGGCTCTTGTTGCTGCTGCGGGGGGTGCTGCTGCTGCAGCTGCGGGGCTCTGTTGCTGCTGCTGCTGCAGCTGCTGCTGCGGTGGCTGCTGCGGCTGCTGCCCTGCTGCTGCTGCTGCTGCTGCTGCTGTTGCTGCTGCTGCTGCTGCTGCTGCTGCTGCAGCTGTTGGGTTATGTTGCCGCTGCTGCTGCTGCTGCTGCTGCTGCTGCTGCTGCGGCTGTTGCTGCTGCTGCTGCTGCTGCTGCTGCTGCTGCCTTGCTGCTGCGGCTGCTGCTGCTGTTGTTGCTGCGGCTGCAGCTGCCGCCGCGGGGGGTCGGCGAGGGCCGCGGCGGCGGCCGCCGCAGCTGCTGCGCCAACGGCCGCGCCGCCGGCGGCCGCGGGGACGGCCGCGGCGGCGCAGGCCGCGGGCACCGCCCCGCGCTGTCCTGCTGCAGTGGGCTGCTGCGCAGCTGCGGCTGTTGCTGCTGCTGCTGCGGCAGCGGCTGCAGGTGCTGTTGCTGCTGCTGCTGCTGTTGTTGCTGCTGTAGCTGTTGCTGTACGGCGGCCGCCGCCGCGCCAGCGGCCTCGCCGCGGGCGGCCGCGGGGGCGGCCGCGGCGGCGCGGGCGGTGCGGCCGCGGGAGCCCGCCGCCGCCGCCGCCGGCAGAGGGGAGCGGCGGCAGCAGCGCCGACAGGAGCCCGGCCGCGCCGCGGAGAGGATCGGCGGCGGCGGCAGCAGCGGCGGCGACGGCAACGGCGGCAGCAGCGGCGGCGGCCGCGCCGCCAGCGGCCCCAGGGGCGGCCGCGGCGGCGCTGGCCAGCGGGGAACCAGCAGCGGCAGCGGCAGCGGCGGCGGCGGCGGCGGCGGAAACCACCGCCAGCCAGCCGGCCGCCTCCGACGGCGGCGGCGGCAGCGGCGGCGGCAGAGGGCCGGAGAGACCAGGTGCGGCGCCCCGCCGCGCCGCCGCCAGCCGCTGGCGGCGGCGCAGCGCGGCCCCCGAGAGGGCAGACATGGCCCGGGCCCAAAAGCGCACCTGAGCGAGGGGCGGGCTCGAACGGAGACGGTTTGAGCCAGGCTACGGGTTGGTGGGGATATTTTTGTTTTTGATCAGCGGCCCGCAAGGAAGAGTCCAGAGGGCGTGTCAATCGGGCTGACTGGGGCACTGAGCCAGATAATTTGCGAACTCAGCCGGCACTGTCGACGGCCGATCGCACGTGCGAGCATGCAGATAATTGCGAACTCAGCCGTCACTGTCGACAGCCGACCGCACAAGGGAGCAGTCAAATCCGCCGACCCGGTCGGCGTGTGCGAGGGGATTGGCTGTTCGAGTCGTCGTCTCCGTCGGTCGTCGCCTCCGTCGTCCCCTTTCCCTGCAGTTTCCTTCTCAAGCTCGCGAGCGAAAGAAAAATCTAGCAGTGTCGTAATCGAGTCGAAGGGAAGCCCTTTCCCTTCGATCCCTTCCCCAGGGGGGGGGGTCTCGGGGGGGGTCCGGGGGGGGGGGGTCTCGGGGGAGGGGGGGGGGATCCCGGGGGGGGGGTGGGGTGGGGGGGGGTGGGGGGGGGCAGATTAGTTTTCCCTCGGGCGGCCTAGAAACCTCGAGAACAGTCCACATGAGGTCCGACTGCCCAAGATGGCCCCCGAGACGGCCCAAGAGGGCCTCGAGTCGCCCAAAGATTAGCCGAAAACGCCCACGATAGCCCCGAGACCGTCCAAGAAGCCTCCTACACGTCCCTTGCCCCCTCCAAGAGACCCCCAGGAAGCCCCAAGAGGCCCCCACGAGGCTTCCAAGCGGCCCCTGAAAGCTTCCCAATGAGGCCCACAAACTACCCCCAAGAGGCCCCCAAGAGCGCTCGTCGTCGTTGTCGTCGTCGTCGTCGTCGTCGTCGTCGTCGCCATTCAGGGTCGGCGGCGCCGGCCGTAAGGCCTTCGCAATCGGGCTGAGGCACGGAGCCGTGGGCTAGCGAACGACAACCGGGCAGACTGGGGCACAAAGCCAGATAATTGCGAAATCAGCCATCACAGTAGACAGCCGACCGAGCAGGCAAGCTGCGCACGAGCACGCCGCTCAGAGAGCCGGACGGCCACCGTTCAAGGCGCCAGCACAACGGGCCAGGCGGCGCGGAGCGGGGCGACAGAAGAAGGAAAGAGGAAAAAGGGGGGCCTCACTCACGGAGCGCCGCGTGCTCGAAGGCAGAACTCCACTGACTCAGGCGACGGTAGACATGGCGTGAATCCCGCGTGGCAACTGTCACCCACCGGGAAGGGGGAACGTCGTGTGGAACCACTTCACAATCACCAGCGTCCGAGGCCCGTCAGGGGGGAACTGCGGGCAAGTGGACCTCCTGCGCACCGCGGATGGGAAAGCGAAGGCGCCGATGGCGTCCGCAAGCGAGAGCGTCACCCAGCGAGCGAAGGTGAAGTCGTTGGCGAAGCCGGGGGCCGGGCCTGCCGAGAGGAGGAGCACCTGCCAAAGGATGCACCACTTGTACAGGAAATCGACCTCCAAGGCGACGGCGCCGTGTGCCGAGACGGGCGCGGGCGCGTCGAGTAAAGGTTGTGCCTGCCAAAGGGTGACCACTTGTGCAGGAGTGTGCTTGCCTGGACCGCACGTAGGTGGTGGTCGAGGAGGCAGTCGGTGCTCGTCAAATGGGGGTAACAGCCACTGAACAAGAGGACCAGCTGCCGGGAACGTCGAGTGGACAGTAGGGGTGGGCCTTGGGCCGGCGCCCTCCAACATCCCAGACGGACTCCATTGAGCAAAACGGGCCCAGGTCTGGGAACGGGCCAAGTGCTCCGAAGGCCGGAACCACAGCCACTGCCGCTCGGGCATGCCCACACGCCATTGTGGGACCTATACGCAGTGCAGTGAGAGGTACACCTCGCCCCCAGGAGGTGACACTAACGTATTAGGCCGGAGCCACACTGCGGTGAAACACGCCTGGCCGACTGACGGCCACCTCGATGGCGTTGACCTGCGGGGGCCCCTGCTTGGAGCATGCCTGTGAGCGTCGCACAGGCGGTCGTCGAGGGCGTCAGGAGGGGGGAGGCGCAGGAGGTAGCCGCAGGGTGGCGGGGATACTCGAAGCTTCAAGAATTCTGGCCGCCTTGGCCGTCTTGGCCGCAATTGGTCGTTCCTGTGGTCTGGGAGCGCCATGTTTGGCGATCCGGGGGCCGTCTCCAGGCGATCTTAGGGCGCCCCCGTCGCCCCAGCAGAACTGTCGGAACCCCCAGTCCCCCAATGGGGGCACGTGTTGGGGGCTTCGAGCCTGTATGTATATATATATATATATATATATATGTGTGTGTGGATATAATATATATATATATATATATATATATATATATATATATATATATATATATGTGCACATGCAAACATACATACATGCATGCATACATACGTACAGACAGACAAGCAGGCAAACAGGCATGCATACAGACACGTATAGCTACATATATGCGTGCATGCATGCATACACACATACATACATTCATGCACGCATGCATACATCCATGCATACAGACATGCACACATACATACACATAGACATGCATCCATACATACATACATACATACATAGATACATACATACATACATACAAACAAACAAACATACATACATACATGCATGCATGCATGCATACATACATACGTACATATCCGCATACAAACATGCATACATACATACAGACATACATACAGGCACACCCACCCAGACACACATACATAGACACGTGCATACATGCAAGCACACACACATATATATATATATATATATATATATATATATGTTTCTGAGTAAAGTCGGATACACACATTATTTACTGCGTGGAGCTCCCCATATGTGCATCTATTCGCATGGACCTGTCCGCCGTGAGGTCTTCCTACTGGGGCTTCCTGGGGTCTCCAGGAGCCTCTTGGGGCCTCCTGGGACCTCCTAGGGAGGTTTCGTGCCCCAGGAGAGGCACAATATATAGCAACAGACGTACATAAAACATTGCGGATTAGAGCCACGGGAGAAGGGCAATCTATAGGAACACGCGTAAAACACCAAGGACTCGTGCCCCAGGAGAGGCCCAATATGTAGGAGCATAAGTAAAACATGTAGGATTGTGTGCACAGGAGAAGGACAATATATAGAAACATACGTATAACATGAAAGAATCGTGTTCCAGGTGAGGCCCAATCGATAGGAGCATACGTAAAACACATGGGATTGGAGCCACTCCTGTTGCCTTCTGAGGCCTCCTGCTCCTGGGGCCTCTCGGGGCCTCCTGTTGCCTTCCGAGGCCTCCTGGCATTTCCTGTTGCCTCCCAGGGCCTCCTGTGGTTTCCTGAAGCCTTCTGGAGCTTCCTGGGGCCTCCTGGAGCCTCTTGGGACATCCTGTGGCCTCTTGAATTTGTCTGTGGCCTCCTGATGCCTCCTGGGACCTCATGTGGTCCCCTGGGGCCTCCTGGAGCCTGTTGGAGCCTCCTGTGGCATCCTGAGAAGAATCTGCGCCCACGAGCCTGGCCACCAAAACAAGCAAACCGATCGAGACATCCTCAAAATCTGGCCCACCTGGGGGGTGAAAGTGAGCGCATCGCTCGAGACATCCTCCAAATCTGCTCCGAAAGCAAAGGATGTTGGCACAGAAACCTAGCAAACCGTTCGAAACATCCCCACACAATCCTGCGAAAGGGGCCGAGTGAAACACCCCCCCGCCGCTCCCCTTAGGAACGTGAAAATGAGCGCCTCGCTCGAAACATCCTCCAAATCTGCCCCGGAACCGAAGGATGCTGGGACAGAAAACAGGCAAACCGCTCGAGACATCCCCACACAATCCTGCGAAAGGGGCCGAGTGAAACACACCCCGCCGCTCCCCTTAGGAGTGCTGAAGCCACAAAATCGCCCGAAACATCCTCAACATCAGTGTGTGTGTGTGTGTGTGAGTCATCCGATGAGTGGGCCTGAGTGAGTGTAGTGAATGTATGAGTACAAGTACTACTGAATCCGAGTGATGAGTGAGTCTGAGTGATGCGTGAGTCTGAGTGATGAGTGAGTCTGAGTGATGAGTGATGGGTCTGAATCATGACTGGGTCCGAGTGATAAATGAGTCTGAATGATGAGTGAGTCTGTGTGATGAGTGGGTATGAGTGATGAGTGGGTCTGAATGATGAGTGATTAGGTATGAGTGAGAGGAGTGGTGTGTTCTGTTCTCTCTTTGTTCCTCCGGCGCGGTCCGCCAATAACAAGAACCCCATACTTAGGATATGGGGAATAAACAACTAACATGAACACATATAATTATATTCGCAAAATAACCGAACAGCCATGTGCATGAGCATATATGGAAGCATTCTTATTTAGATTCACGTTCGGCTTTGACTGGGGGCGAAGCGCTGCGATCAATAGTGGACGCGTCTGCAAATTAGGCACTACTATCAACGAGAAAGCACATTCTTTTTGTGCTCATTCCAAACGAGACGCTGCTACGCAGGGGTGTAGGTGCAAACGAGACGTTGCTATCAATGGTTTCCGCCCCGAACGAGACACGAGTATCAATGCATTCTGGGAACTCGACGAACACGACTCCCAATGGTATCCCGGAGTGGAGTTCTGGGAACTCGACGAACACAAAATGGCCTACAGTTGGATCTGGGCATTAAAAATGA
>CAUYUJ010018826.1:710000-816045 GCA_963575745.1 Prorocentrum cordatum
AAGGGACGGAGAGGGAGGGCTCGGAGGCCCCTGGGGGGGGGGGGGGATGTGCCCATCCGAGGGAACGGTGCACCCCCCCATCCCCGTCGTGAGAACGAGGTACCAGCCGTGGCAACGTCCCCCACCCTTTATCCCCCCCCGCGACCTGAGTAGACCACCCAAACCAGCGGGGAGCGTCATCGGGGGCGGGGGTTCTGACGTCGATGAAAGAAGAAGGAGGAGAGCGGGAGGCAAGGAACAGGCAGGCGAAAACCCTTTTAGGCTTTACCCGGCGTGTGGGCATGCCCTTTTTGGCTGTTGCGGGGACAAGCCCGCGCGGCCGCCCGCAGGCGACAGGGCGACATGGCCCTCTTCGTGAGCGCGCAGGAGCGTGGCGTACTTCAAGCGCATGGGTGCCCGCGGAGGCGCCCCGCGGCACGACAGCGATGGTAAAAAGGACAAATTCGGTGACGCTGGAGCCCCTAATGCGACGAGGAAGCTACACATGCATCTTCTGTGACACTGGAGCTCCGCAGGACAAGTCAGCCCAGCATGCCTCAGCCTCAGCCTGCATCAGGTCAGTCTCAGCCTCAGCCTGCGTCAGTCTCAGCCTGCTGCGCTCCCGCATACCCCTTCGGCCTCAGCCTGCCTCAGCCTCAGCCTGCATCAGCCTCAGCCTCAGCCTCAGCCTGCCTCAGCCTCAGCCTGCTGCGCTCCCGCATATTCCTGCGGCCTCAGCCTGCACCAGCCTCAGCCTGCATCAGCCTCAGCCTCAGCCTCAGCTTCAGCCTGCCTCAGCCTCAGCCGCACCTCCGATGGCGCCGAGGTGGCTCCCGTGCGTACCTGCACCCACGGAACTCATCTCCGATGGCGCCGAGGTGGCTCCCGTGCGTACCTGCGCGCACGGAACGCTTCTCCGATGGCGCCGAGGTGGTTCCCGTGCGTACCTGCGCGCACGGAACGCTTCTCCGATGGCGCCGAGGTGGCTCCCGTGCGTGCCTGCACGCACAGAACGTACCTCCGATGGCGCCGAGGTGGCTCCCGTGCGTACCTGCACGCACGGAATGAGCTCCGCCGGATTCTCCCGGTTTCTGCCGGCTTCCGCCCGGACCCCCCTGGAGTGTCGTGATGCTCTCTTTTGACCCTACTAGAAACCTATCAGCACAAGCTGTTAGGTAAAAACAAACTGGTAAATACATGCGTAACTAAATACATACATGAACACGTAAGCGGACAACTCAATACAGATCAGATTAATGAATACATGAAGAAGTACAAAAACGAACACATACATCAAACCATAGATGGACTCAATCGACATAACCAATGAAAACAATACACACATACATCCCTGCAAATCTCTACACCAACAGTTTAAGACGTGTGTATGTAACCTACAAATACACATGCAGATTCATGTACGTATCCACAAGCATAGACATGCATATACATATACGAATGCATATACACATGGGCATATGCATGCACGTGTACATGTACAATTTCAATTACATGCACACATCCAATTACAGTATACGGTAAACATGCTAGGTTTATACACTATATATGATACACAATCCATGCACATATACACACATCCATACACATACATATCCGTACACTCAAACGTATACACATACATATACACATACATATACATACACCTATGCGTGTGCAGTCGCCCCAGCCACGCTGGGATTAAAACTGATGCCAACTGTAGATCATACTTGCATGTAGGTGTTGGGTTTCGATGGACTGGCCATGGTCGTTTTGATGGAACCCGTTTTGTTGTTCGCGATAACGCCCGTGACTGGCCCCGCCCCCACCATCCCTCCCCCCCTTGGTCACGTCACGATTCGCGCCGGCGCCGTGTACGAATTAGCCATCGCAGCACATTTCCAGACGGCGCCGGCACGAATCGTGACGTGGCCGCCCCCCCCCCCCCCTCCCCTCGGTCACGCCCGCTTCGCCAGGGGACAAGGAAAAGCGGTCTCATGGCATCAGCACAGGGAGAGGGGGAGATGCGAGGCGGCGGGCGAGGCTGGTCAGCCGGAGTGGCAGAGCCACCTCTTCTGTGGTGCTTTGACCAGTGCACACGCCTGGGCCACGCTCGGACTAAACCCAATCCCCACTGCAAATCCCCTGCAATGGTGAGGCGTCGGTGTCAGGATTGCCCATGGCATCCGCGAGGGTAGCAGCGGAGGAGACATAGGAGGCGGCTGGCGCGGCTGGCCAGCCGGAATGGCAGCGCCACTTCTTCTGTGGGGCCTTGGCCACTGCGCACGCTCGGGCCACGCTCGGACTAAACTGCTTACTTATCGTCAGGGGTGGCGCCAGGGGTGGGGAACTATGCCCGTCTGCGCCCAGATCGTGGAGATGTCTGCGGCTGTTTCCCGTTTGGTGGCTTGAGGTTCCATGCTTTCAGCATAGGTTGTGAAGATGCCTCTGGCGAGGCGCTGATTTCAGCACCCCGCGGGAGAGCCGCCACAGAGGGGGGGGCACCCGCCCGTTCGCATCCAGAGATTGAGGATGTCTCAGGCGGTTGCCTCCTTTCTCCTCCTCTTCCCCCTCCTCCTGCTCCTCCTCCTCCTCCTCCTCCTCCTCCTCCTGCTCCTCCTCCTCTCCCTCCTCCTCCTCCTCCTCCTCCTCGCCCTCCTCCTCCTGCTCCTCCTCCTCCTCCTCGCCCTCCTCGCCCTCGTTGGCTCCCCCCCCCCTTGGGCTTGGGCTTCGGCGCTTTCAGAACAGTGTGTGGGGATGTCTCGAGCGAGGCGCTGGGAGGAGCCGCGATGGGGGTAGGACATGTGCTTGGTGGTGCCCTGACTGCGGGGGCGTCTCTGGCGCTTTGTCTGTGTGGTGGCCTTGGCGTCGGTGTTTGCATGACACACTGCCAGGATGTCTCGAGCGAGGCGTTGGTTCAGCACCCGAGGCGGCCAGTTCGTGGGGATGCATCAAGTGAGGCGCTCCATGTTGCACCTCAGACTTTTGTCGATTCATGGGCCCATGATCATTGAAATGTAGGGAGATGGACGGCCTCCAGGAGGGAGGAGGGAGGACGGAGGAAGATAGGGGAAGGACGCAGGAAGAGGGACTTCGGAGGAGGGAAGAAGAAAATGGATGGGGGTGCGACGAGTAGTGAGAGGAAGAGGGGAGGGGCCCTACTCACCACCTATCTGTCTTTGAGTTGTCGTCGTCACAGTCCATCATCGTCGCCGCCGTCGTGGTCGTCGTCGCACTCGTCGTCCACTCGGAGTCGCTCCTACACCCAGGCACTCACAATCCACACGCTCACAGCGGACGTGCCAGGACATGATATGCGCAGATGGGGATCCCCGCATCGAAACTGTCTTGTCAACCATCACCAGCCAGCAGCCAGAAAAACTGAAATCTGGGGTTTGGGGGGGTGCGAGGGACGAAGGTAGGGGGTCAGGGGGAAGAACGGTCTGCGTGTGGCGAGATGAAGTGGTAAGCTCTAAGATGGACGGGGGGACTCTGCTTGCACGGGCTTTTGTGTCCAGGCGGACTATCCGCACACAGGCTTGACGCAGTTCGCTGGTGCTTCGAACTGGCAGCTCGAAGTTCAGAGCCAGAGTGTTAGACCACTCGTCGGCGTCGGTCGTCGTCTTTGTCGCGCCCCAGGCGTTCCCAAATGGATTCCATAGGCCGCAGGAGACTCCCGTGCATGCCATGGACGTTCCTAGAGGGCTCGAAGATGCTAGGTTAGATTTTGGACTTGGTTAGATGCTCATTCATTCAGGACTCAGGACAGAAATTCATGCGCGAACAAAGCATGTCCATCTCTCGGCGCTGTTCGGCGCTGTTTTTGTTTGTGCCTCGCGGGTTTTGTTAGCCGGGCCCCTTAAGGGTGTGGGATCTTCCTGGGTTCTGGAGGCCTCCTGGAGGCCTGGAGAGCCGTCGGAAAAGTGTCTCGGGCTGTGCGGGAACGTGTTGAACCGTTCTTTACTTTCTGGAGGCTCCTTGGGGTCGTCTTGGGCTATCCTTGGGCGTCTTGGGGGCCCCCCGGGAAGCTGGGAGGCGCGGTGCCGGCCTGATGTCAGGGGATGTGTGGGATCTCCGAGTCGGAGTCCCACTTGGAAAAAATTATCCTGGCGAAGGACCCAACCATATGCAAACGTGAATACCGCAGGGCAGGTGGGACGAAGCAAAAAGAATTCCCAATGTGGCCACGAACCGTGTGAGGGGTGCGCCACACTGGACGGGGCCGCCATGCGAACCCTGCCACTGAGGCCTTCGGTGGAGCTCTCTATGTCCCTGCGGGGCCACGAACCGTGTGAGGGGTGCGCCAATATGGGGCGGGGCCGCCATGCGAACCCTGCCACTGGGGCCTTCGGTGGAGCTCCCTATGGGCCACGAACCGTGTGAGGGGTGCGCCAAAATGAGGCGGGGCCGCCATGCGAACCCTGCCACTGGGGCCTTCGGTGGAGCTCCATATGGGGCCACGAACCGTGTGAGGGGTGCGCCAAAATGGGGCGCGGGGCCGCCATGCGAACCCTGCCACTGGAGCTCCCTATGGGGCAACGAACCGTGTGAGGGGTGCGCCAAAATGGGGCGGGGCCGCCATGCGAACCCTGCCACTGGGGCCTTCGGTGGAGCTCCCTATGGGGCCACGAACCGTGTGAGGGGTGCGCCAAAATGAGGCGGGGCCGCCATGCGAACCCTGCCACTGAGGCCTTCGGTGGAGCTCCCTATGGGGCCACGATCCTCGTGAGGGGTGCGCCAAATGGGGCGGGGCCGCCATGCGAACCCGCCACTGGGCCTTCGGTGGAGCTCCCTATGGGGCCACGATCCTCGTGAGGGGTGCGCCAAAATGGGGCGGGGCCGCCATGCGAACCCTGCCACTGGGGCCTTCGGTGGAGCTCCCTATGGGGCCACGAACCGTGTGAGGGGTGCGCCAAAATGGGCGGGGCCGCCATGCGAACCCTGCCACTGGGGCCTTCGGTGGAGCTCCCTATGGGGCCACGAACCGTGTGAGGGGTGCGCCAAAATGGGGCGGGGCCGCCATGCGAACCTGCCACTGGCCTTCGGTGGAGTCCCTATGGGGCCATGAACGTGTGAGGGGTGCCCACGGGGCCGCCATGCGAACCCTGCCACTGAGGCCTTCGGTGGAGCTCCCTGTGGGGCCACGATCCTCGTGAGGGGTGCGCCAAAATGGGCGGGGCCGCCATGCAAACCCCGCCACTGGGGCCTTCGGTGGAGCTCCCTATGGGGCCACGAACCGTGTGAGGGGTGCGCCAAAATGAGGCGGGGCCGCCATGCGAACCCTGCCACTGGGGGCTTCGGTGGATCTCCCTATGGGGCCACGAACCGTGTGATTGGTGTGCCGAAATAGAGACATGCGGAGGGTGATGCTGATGACGACGCCGAATATCATGGTGATGTTGATGATGACGATGATGCTGATGACGATGATGATGAGGATGGCAGGAGGGCGGGGGCAGCGGGAGGAGGAGAAGGAGGGAACGCGGGGCACCGTCTCTTCAAAACGAGGACCCAACACCACAGGATGGTTGGGAAATATCCTGGCGAAGGACCCAACCATATGCAAACGTGAATACCGCAGGGCAGGTGGGACGAAGCAAAAAGAATTCCCAATGTGGCCACGAACCGTGTGAGGGGTGCGCCACACTGGGGCGGGGCCGCCATGCGAACCCTGCCACTGAGGCCTTCGGTGGAGCTCCTATGTCCCTGCGGGGCCACGAACCGTGTGAGGGGTGCGCCAATATGGGGCGGGGCCGCCATGCGAACCCTGCCACTGGGGCCTTCGGTGGAGCTCCCTATGGGGCCACGAACCGTGTGAGGGGTGCGCCAAAATGGGGCGGGGCCGCCATGCGAACCCTGCCACTGGGGCCTTCGGTGGAGCTCCCTATGGGGCCACGAACCGTGTGAGGGGTGCGCCAAAATGAGGCGGGGCCGCCATGCGAACCCTGCCACTGGGGCCTTCGGTGGAGCTCCCTATGGGGCCACGAACCGTGTGAGGGGTGCGCCAAAATGAGGCGGGGCCGCCATGCGAACCCCGCCACTGGGGCCTTCGGTGGAGCTCCCTATGGGGCCACGAACCGTGTGAGGGGTGCGCCAAATGGGGCGGGGCCGCCATGCGGACACGATCCGTGTGAGGGGTGCGCCAAAATGAGGCGGGGCCGCCATGCGAACCCCGCCATGGGCCTTCGGTGGAGTTCCCTATGGGGCCACGAACCGTGTGAGGGGTGCGCCAAAATGGGCGGGGCCGCCATGCGAATCCTGCCGCTGAAGCCTTCGGTGGAGCTCCCTATGGGGCCACGAACCGTGAGAGGGGTGCGCCAAAATGGGCGGGGCCGCCATGCGAACCCTGCCACTGGGGCCTTCGGTGGAGCTCCCTATGGGGCCACGAACCGTGTGAGGGGTGCGCCAAAATGGGGCGGGGCCGCCTGCCACTGGGCCTTCGGTGGAGCTCCCTATGGGGCCACGAACCGTGTGAGGGGTGCGCCAAAATGGGGCGGGGCCGCCATGCGAACCCTGCCACTGGGGCCTTCGGTGGAGCTCCCTATGGGGCCACGAACCGTGTGAGGGGTGCGCCAAAATGGGGCGGGGCCGCCATGCGAACCCTGCCACTGGGGCCTTCGGTGGAGCTCCCTATGGGGCCACGAACCGTGTGAGGGGTGCGCCAAAATGAGGCGGGGCCGCCATGCGAACCCTGCCACTGGGGCCTTCGGTGGAGCTCCCTATGGGGCCACGAACCGTGTGAACCGTGTGAGGGGTGCGCCAAAATGAGGCGGGGCCGCCATGCGAACCCTGCCACTGGGGGCTTCGGTGGAGCTCCCTATGGGGCCACGAACCGTGTGATTGGTGTGCCGAAATAGAGACATGCGGAGGGTGATGCTGATCATGACGCCGAATATCATGGTGATGTTGATGATGACGATGATGATGATGACGATGATGATGATGATGATGATGGCAGGAGGGAGGGGGCAGCGGGAGGAGGAGAAGGAGGGAACGCGGGGCACCGTCTCTTCAAAACGAGGACCCAACACCACAGGATGGTTGGGAAAAATATGGTAGTGAACCATTCCCAACATTTTGAGCAAGAGAATCTGTCTCGAGGAACGCGGCACGGCAGGCGAAGCTCGGCCGGCAGCGAAAAGCAGCCGGAGGCGTGGCCACGTGGCGGTCTGTGCTAAGCAGGACGGCCATCACAATGATGCTTCGAGGCTGAAAAGGGCAGTGAGAAGCGCACTCGGATGGCGGAGGGCAGGCCACGGGTGCACTTGAGAAAGATCAAAAGCCATGGAGCGGACCGGACAATCACGTGCAAGCACTCCTATGTCTGGTAGCGCTCCGTTCCCAACATTTTGAGCAAGAGAATCTGTCTCGAGGAACGCGGCGCGGCAGGCGAAGCTCGGCCGGCAGCGAAAAGCAGCCGGAGGCGTGGCCACGTGGCGGTCTGCGCTAAGCAGGACGGCCACCACAATACCCCAATTCACTGCCCGAAACAAGAAGGTGTTCTCTGATAACTAGCAGCAATGAGAGCGGCGGCGAGATCGCGGCACAAGCCTGTAGGGTAAGGTTCGGCCACCTTTGTCCACGGGATGCCTTTGCTGGGGCGTCGGCCGCCCAGTTCGATGTGTGGGCGGCCGCTTTTAAAAAAAAAAACAAGCTCCTCTGCCACAGCAGAGGCGGTTGCGCAGAGGTTCTACACGCGCATCATCTACGTTCCCAAACAGAAAATGGGTCCTCTTGCGCCACCGCGTTCCGTAGCTGCAGAAATCCAGTGAGACCTGAGCGGCAGCCCGTAGAGCTCGTCGCCGCAATGCAGGAATCTTCCACATCATGCTGCTATAAGGGTTTGCCAAAAACCAACGTATCTGATAGAGGTCTAGCGCACGAATGATACGGAGGGTTGCCCTGAGCAGCTTGTTGCCGCGATGTAGTGCGGCGTGAACATTGACACTGAATTCTGATATGTCTGTAACTCCCCAGGGCTGTGACGAGGTTCTGATGAAACGAGTTCGCATTCTTGCTATCGAGAAACTGGTGCACTCTGTTGCGATCGCTGCACCAAGGATCAGGCCACTGTTGGCATCCCCTTCCAGGCGGCGAAGCACGGCGTGACCGGTGAGATCTAGGCTCTGGCTGCAACGAAGATCCCAGAGTCGCGCAGGGTTAACCACGGCGAGCAATTGCCTTCCCGACGCCGCCCTCGCCGCAGAACAGGTCGGCAAAATACTGGCGTTGATTCACGGCGCCACAGAGGGCAGGGCGGCCGCGTGGTCGGAGAAGAGAGCCTCGAGTTACTGGTCCGCCTTTCGGGGGGCAGCCACCTGCCAAGGCAGCAAGCGGGGGGCGGAGAGGTTCAGCCTGGCGGCGTTCTGGTATCTCTTGAGCGAGCTCTTGCATTCCCGGCCGCCTCGCTTGTTCAGCTTCATGTGATCGCCGCGGCGGTTCTGTAGGTCCAGCATCTTATGGGTGGCCGCCCTTGACAGCGGGAACAGCAGCGCCCCCAAATCGTTCGAGCTTCCCTCAGCTGGCTGGATGAGATCCTGGCGCTGGATTATGAGCGGCTCGCCTGGGCGGTGGTGCGTCACGCTCATCCACAGGATGTGTACACCCATGAGCCAGCACCCTCGGCAGCAGAGGTCCCAGACGACAACTGACCACACCACGCGAGCGACCGGGTTCCTTGAGCGCCGCCCGCATCTCCGGCGCCACCCCTTCAGGCATCGCCAGGCCCGGAGGAAGCGCGATCTCCCCAGCTTGCCATACTCGGGCTGGAAGTGCAGCAAGGCCGACAGCAGCGCGTCGCCCATGTTCGAGTGATGGCCCGGCTCGTAGAGCCCGTTCATGTAGTGCACGAGCACATCGTCCACCTCGCTGTCCACGACGAGCTGGCGCTCCTTGGCGGCGTCGATGAAGGTCTCGAGCTCTACCTGGCATTGCGCCTCTGTGCCCCGCCTCGCCGCCGAGCGCTCCAGCAGCGTGAACCCCGCCAGACTGGGCGGCGCCTTGGCCTGGACGACTGCCCGAGCGTGGTGCCGGGCCGTCTGGCGGAGCTGACGGGTGCGAGCTGCCTCTGCCTCGTTGGCCACGGTCGTGGCGTCGCTGTCCTCGCCGTCGCCCGTCGGGCTACAGTTCGCCTCTAGGTCGCGCGCCGCGGCCCTTAAGGCGGGCGGGGCCAGGGTGAGCCGCTGCCGCACGCCGTCCCGGGGCGCTCCCAGCGCCCGCGCCTGGCTGGCTGGCGCCTGTGGCCAGCTCGGCAGGCCCTCCGGCCCGGGCGACAGCACTGGCGAGCGCTTCGCAAGCGGCTCGGGCGCGGCATGCGCGGGCGCGCTGCCTCCTGCCGGCAGCGGCGTTGCCAGGCGGCGACAGTGCCCCTGACTGGTCGGCGGGCCAGACGCCATGGGCACGCTGGTCGTCGCGCCCCTGATCGCCCACCGCCGCGGCGGGTCGCCGGGGCTCCCCCGCAGGGGCGCACTCGGGAGCCGAGGTGGCGACGGCGGCAAGCTGGCTCCTCTGGGGCTCGTGGAGGTCCTGAGGGTCTAGAGTGCCAGGGGTCTCGGTGGGCTCGTCGAGGGCCTGCGGGGCTGTTCTGGAGCTCGTGCTCGTAGTGGCTGAGGTACTGGTGGGGCCCATGACTGTGTGCTTGCTCGTGCTCTCATCTTTGCCAAACTTGTCGTGCTTGCAGTTCTCCGTATCCACGTGCTTGCAGTAGTGCGTCGTCTTGGCGCGTGCATTATCTTGCTCATGTACATGCTGGGGTAGCCTACGATTCACCGGTACTTTGCCGTAGTCCTCAGAAGCCTCCCAAGAGCGCACCAGGGTCTTACTGGGGTCGTAGCTCGGGTCGTACAGCCTAGAGCCCTCGTCACTCGGGTTGAGCTCGCTCGGGACCCATCTCACGTGCAGGCGCTTGTTGAGGGAGAGGCACAGGGCGACAGCCCGACGAATGCATGCGAGGACAGTAAAAATGTTTTGCTCTCCTCCTCTCAAAGCACAGCACTGCGGGCAGGTTGTCGCTCATGACGACGGCATGCTCGCCGTCTCGCGGCGACAGGCTGCACAATATTTCTACAGCTCGCAGGAGGGCACGTGATTCGTAGACCAGAATGTCTTCCGAAGTATTAAGCCACCCACGGGCGACGATCTCAGTCCAGCGGGGCCCTGAGAAGATCTCCGCTGCCATCTCTTTGAAAGTTCTGTCAAGCCCCCACTGAGTCTGGGGCGCAACCTCGTCATGCTCACCAAGATCGGCAGCATCTTTGAACGTCTCTGCACTGGTCATCACGATGCCGTTGCTGGCGAAGAAGTGGGCCCGAGCGGAATGGCCGCCCAGGCGGCGGAAACGGGATCGCTCCTGCACCCGCCCGATCTCCTTCACAGCGGCCGGCTCGAACAGCAAGGCGCTCACCGCGTTGCCGTGCTCCGACGCGTCGGAGAGGCAGACCAGCGGGCACCGCGGGAGCGCCCAGTCGCCGCGCAGCAAGGGCATCAGGCCCCGGAAAGCGACCACCTCGGCCCGCGCCGCGGGCCAGAGCGGGGCGGCCTCCTGGTAGTGGGCCGCTATGAACTTGTACATCGCGTTGAAGACCGGGAGGAGGTCGCGGTTGCACATGGCGCAGTAAGTGCAGTGGCCGAGGACGATCTAGCTCCCATGTCCAGCCTGGCAGGGCTCTGCAGCTCAGGGCCCACGAGACACCTCGTCGCACCCGCCAGTAACGTTTGGCCGTGAGCCTGGTGGTCAGCGAGACTCCGTCCAGCACGCAGCCCAGCGTCACGCCGCGGCCCCTCTGAATGTCCGTCTCGTGCGTCCTCGGGCCCGCGGCGTCGAAACTCGCGGTGGCGGCGGCGAGGCTCGAGGACACCTCTGCGCCGTCGAAGCCCATCACACAGAGGTTGTCGACGTACGTATACTGAGCGCCTCCTCCCTCGGCCAGCTGGGCCGACGGCCGAAGCGCTGTCGTCGGGCCCCGGTCGCTCATGCGGTGGACCCGCTCCAGTCCGGGCGTGGCGTCCATGACGGCCTCGCCCACCTCCTGGCAGAAATAAAGCGACCAGGTGAACCCCATCGGCAGGGCGGCGCAGGCAGGCTGGCACCAGGCGGCGGTCGGGAGGCGCGGCGCAGTCCCTGATGGTCCTGCCGGTCACCCCGATATCCTGCGCTGTCGCGGGGCGCAGGCAGAAATAGGAGGAGAGCCCACGGTCGATCCTGAACCGATGGAAGGCGTCGCTGATGTCGGAGGTGCCCAGCGTGAACCGAGGTCCGGCTGGCCACCGCACTCGACGCCCTCCACCTCGATGCGGGCGAGCCCCTCGGCCGTCACGAGCGACACCCCGGGGGGCGAAGTGAAGTGCAGGTTGCTGCGCCGAGCGTCTATGATGAGGCGCAGTTGGTCTGACTTCTTGGAGACGAAAAAAATCCCGACGTCCTCGCGCCGCTCACTCTCGTCCAGGAGCACCAGAAGGCCCGTGGCGTAGAGGAGCTTCACCAGGCGGACGTAGAGTCTGCGGTTGCGAGCCAGAGAAGGGCCCCAGTGAGGAATGACATCACACTCATCAAGGCGGCAACGTAAACTAGCCTCATCTAGAAGCATCCGAGAAAAACCGTCTTCGAGAAAATGGCGTGCATGGGCAGGCTGGCAGGCGCTGACCTCCTCCTAGCCTGAGCGCCCCTCCGGCGCCCGCGGGCGTGGAGAGGCCGCGATGGCTTCGGGTGCCAGGGAAGCGGGCGCTGCACCTTCCTGCCTGGGGCATGTGGGATCTCGGCGGCGGGGCCCGGCCAAGAGTCAGCAATGGGGTATCGGATGCATGAGGCTCTGCGGCGTGCATTGTGGCGGCACGTCTGGAGTGGCTCGCAGATCCAGAAACACTCGGGACGAGATGTGCTATCGCGGGGGGGCCAGCAGCCCAGCGGGTCAGCCGCCCGGTTGGTGCCGGCCCAAGGGCCCACCACACGCAGACGGCATCGTGCATATCGCACACGTTGTGTTGAGAATTTGGGAGTGGTCAATATGGTTACAGCAAATGTGCAAGGCATGAGTCATGTCAGAGCCGATTATCGCCTGAAGTGGGCCGGCATCGTCGATGAGGTCCGGGCGGGGGATTGGGACATCACGCTGTTACCAGAGATGCGTGCTGAAGATGACAATTGTGATTGTATTGTCCGTGTGGAGGAATACACTGTCGTGATTGCTCGGGGCGCTGCCATCATGCTCAGCCCCGCTGTCGCCGAGCTGTGGTGGGATCAGCAGGCGGCGCCCACATTTTCGCCGTCGGGCAGAGCTGTCGCATTACACATCGCCATTGGTGGTCGGAAGTATGCTTTTGTTTATGTGTACGCTCCGCGCGCCGAGCGGCCAGCATCCGAACGAGAGGCGTTCCGCGACGAGCTGACAACCCTTCTTGCGGCAATCCCTGTGGGGACGGCTCGCATTGCGGGGGGCGACTGGAATGCTTCCATTCATGCTGATATGGCTGCACGGCTTGGCTGTGGGACTCGTCTGCTGCCCGGGGGCACGTCGTCGCACGCTCAGGGCGCCCTGGGGTGCCTGAACGACAATGGCCTGAGCCACCTGGACTCGCATCTGGCTACCAGGCACCGCGCGACGTTCCGCTTCCCTCAGCAGACGATGGCCGCGAACCGCTGGCGGGAGCACGACTACTTCGCCACGGACATGCCGTGCTCGGCTGGCCTCTGGTGCCAACTGCGGACAGGGGCCCTGCCGCTCGGGGACCACTTCTTCAAGAGGGCCCGCCTTCAGCTGCCAGCGGCGCCGGGGGCCAAGGAGCGCCGCGTGGCAAGAAGCCCCCCGGGCACTGTCCAGTCTGGCTTCGGCGACGGAGCTCGGCACGTGGGCCCCGTCCGACGCGAGTGGACGCAGGGCCCTTCCGGCGCAGCCACCGCGTTGAGGGAGCAGTGCTCCGCGGCGGCCGACGCGGCACTGGGCGCTCGGGGCGCGCCAGAGGAGGAGATGGCCTGGGACGACCTTGCTGCGGTGCTCAGGGCCTCTGCCGTGGGCGTCGTCGGCCGCTCCGCGGGCGTCGAGGTTGAATGCCCGTTCGTCGCCCAGCTGCGCACGATTGGTCGTCATAATGCCACTGATCGGCGGCTGGCCTGGGGCGCCGTGCGTCGCGCCCGGGGCGCGCCTGGCGAGGAGGCCGCAGTGGCCGCTCACCGTGAGACTCGCAGGCGGCATCGGCTTGAGCACCGAAAGGCCCGGGCACGACTCGCCAATCAAGTGGCGGCCGACCTGGCCCGAGCAGCGGCCGACAACGACGCAGGAGCACTGTGCCGAGGCCTTCGCCGCCTGGACGCGTGGTTGAGTGATCTCGCCCCCGCGGAGGCCCTGCCGTTCACTCCGAAGGATGCTCGCGACCACCTCCTGAAGCTGGACGAGGCTGCTCCGGCGGTGGACGCTGCTGTGCTGGACACGGTCCCGCCGCGCGTCTGGCGCGACGCCCTCCCGCCGGGCATGTCCGACCTTGCGGATCCCCCCTCGGCCGACGAGGTGCGCGCTGCCACTCGTGCGATGCGGGATTCTGCTCCTGGAGACGACGAGGTCAGCATCGGCATGATCCGGGCCGCCAGCGCCAGGGTCCAGGATCAGGTCATCCGCCTGGCGCAGCAGATGCGGGTTGCCCCGCCAACCGCCTGGAGGAACCAATTCGGCGAGACGCCCTTTCGGGGGTTGCAGATATTGCTGTTCAAAAAGAAGGGGCTGCGGACGGATCTGAACAACTACAGAGGTATATGCCTCCTGTCGGCGCTGTCGCGGATTCTGGCCAAGACGGCGGCCACCCGCCTGGCCCGATGGGCAGAGGAGGCTGGGGTCCACTCCAACACCCAGTGGGGGAACCGAAGGTATCGGTCTACCCGCGACGCCATTCTGGTGGCGAGGGCGACAATGGAGGAGGTGACCAGACTGCCCCGGGCGCCTGGCGAGGACACGCTCTGCTTGATTCTGTTTGACATCATGAAGGCGTTTCCTTCTGTTCCTCGCCCACTGCTACGCGCTGTCCTCCCACGGCTGGCCCTCCCCGCAACCCTCGTGGACCTGGTGATCGGCCTGCGCGACGTCACCTTCTACGTCGTGCAGACGGCTGCGGGCGACTCCGGCCCCTACTGCCTCAGGAGAGGCGCGCGGGAGGGATGCCCTACCTCTGGCTTGCTCTTCACGCTGTAACACGCGGCGGTAATGGCCGCGATTCTGCCGAAGCTGCCCAAGACCCCGGCCACTTGCGACCCAGAGCGGCCCCTCCCGAGGGCGGCGCCCGCAGCGGAGACGAAGCAGACCCTGGTGCTGGACACGCTCTGCTTCGTCGACGACGCGACGGCGCTGCAGGAGAAGCGCCACTGTGCCGCCACAGAGCAGGTTGTCAGCGACGGCCTGCGTGCGTTCGGTATCCACCCGGGCAAGACCGAGCGCTACCTCCCGCGCGGAGCGGCTCCGGCCACGGGCGCCGAGCCCGCCTGGCAGCCCGCCGTGAAGCTGCTAGGCGCTTGGTTCGACGCAGATGGATCGTGCGTTTCTGACGACAACCACCGCTTAGAGGCTGCTCGGAAGGCTTGGCGGGCCCTCTGGAGGCAGATGCCCAGGCTCGGGCTGACTGCGCGGCAGCGGGGCTCCATCGTGCAGGCAGCTGTCATATCCAGCCCCCTCTACGGCGCAGAGGTGAGAGCCTTCCACTCGACCACCATCGTGCGGTACCGGCGGCTCGTCGACAGAATGGTGCGGGGGCTCACAGCGTGCCGTCTCCGCTCCATGAAGGGCCTCAAGACGGGCGCCGACCTGCGCAGGGAAGCTGGCATCCACAGCTGTCGATCGAGGTGCAGGTGGAGCGACGCCAGTATCTGTACTTGGGACACATCGCCCGATACCCGCCGGAGCGGGTCGAGCGCTGCATCCTCGGCACCTGGATCCCAGGTGGCAATGGGCCGCGGGGAGGGCAATCGTCTGCGGCTGCGCACGCAGTACTGGACCCGCTTCCGAGAGGTCATGTGCCACACTGACGTGCCTGAGGCAGAGTGGCCGCAGCGCTGGATGGCCACGGCCGCGGACCGGGCTGTCTGGCAGGCAGCTGTTCGGGAGGCCGTGAAGACGGCCGAGGAGCACGCTCTCCGAGACTCCTGGGTCCTGCGACACTCCGCGGAGGCCGAGGCGGCGCGGCAGCTCCAGGCAGCGGCGCCAGTGCACCCCGAGGACGGCACGCTGCAGTGCCCCAAGTGCCAACGCTGGTTCCCGAAGCAGGGCTCCGCCACCACGCGCGGCAGTGCGACGGTGGCCCGGCCAAGGTCCCGCCGCGGCGCACGCTCTACGACAGGCGTGGCAAAACCGTGTCCTGCATATCCGACCACCAGCGGCGCCCGGCTTGTCGGGAAGCGGCAGCCGCGAAGGCCCGGGCACTGGCGGCTGCCACAGCTGGACCCCCGCCGCCTGCCAGGCAGGGGGTGGCCGAGGAGGAGGAGGAGGAGGGGGAGAACGAGGGCGAAGGAGCTGGAGCAACGATCCGTTTCCGAATCGTCGGCAAGCGGCCAGCTGCCGCGGACGTGATTCTGCGACGGCCAGCCGCCGCATCTTCCCCGCCCGTCCTCCGGCGGCCCGCTGCAGCTGCCCCCTCGTCGGGCGTCCTCCGGCGGCCCGCGTCGGCGGCTCCTCCCGCTGCGGCTGGGGCGCCCCCCCCGCCCCCCCCCCCCGCGGCGCTGGCCGCCCCCCGCGTCGCCCCCCACGCGCGGGAGCGAGCAGGCACCGCCCAGGAGAGGGCCGCCCGGGCCCAGCTACTGCGCGACGGCCCTCGCGAGCCGGCGGTCGATGCTGACGGGGCCACTGCAGCAGCTGCGGCGGACGAGGCCGCTGGCTGCTTCGCCGTCCGCCCCCACTGCCACTGCTGCAGCCAGGAGCACTCCGAGCCCCCGGGGCGGCGCAAGGCAGCCCCTTTCCGCGTGCGGTTGTACTGTGTGCTCTCGAGACGCGGACCGCCCAAGCCAGAATGGACCGAACTCTGCCCCTCCTGCGGTCATTTGTGGAAGAGTGAGATCGCGGCGCGGGGCCGCAAGATGGAATGCACGCGTCGCCGCCTCGCTGCCGGGCTCAAACGCCCCCAGCGAGCGCGGGCCCCTGGCCCCTAACCATCCCCCGGGCGGGGCCGCGCCATGCAGGGCCTCGCTGCTGCGCGCGCCGCCGCCGCGAGTGCAGCTGCCCCCGCCTCTGCCCCTGCGGCGGCCGGCGCCCTCCCGGCGGCCGGCGGCGGCCCGCCCCCGGCAGGGGGCCGCGCCCGGCGAGGCGCTCGACCGCTCGGCGTTCCGGCTGCAGGCCAAACGCCGGGGGCCTCGCGAGGGCACCCCTTGGGCGTGGCAGCTCGTGCCGCGCGCCGGCGCCCCCTCGGAGCACGTGGCCTCGCCGCGCAGGGTCGCCCGGGAGCTGCGCGGCAGCTTCGACTCCATCAGCCCCATGGCTCAGCGCTCCCGGGACGGCCCCCTGCCCCTGGAGATCCGCTCCGAGCTCGGCAAGAGCACGGCCGGCGGCGGGAGCGGCAAGGGAGGCAAGAACGCCAGCGGGAACACGGGCGGGGGCATGGGATGGGCACGGGCACGGGCGGCGGCGGCGGTCGCGGCGGGAAGGGCGGCGGCGGCCGCGGCGGGGGAGGAGGCAGGAGGAGGCGCGGCAAGGGCGGCGGCGGCGGCGGTGGCGCGGGGGGCGGCGGCGAGGTCGCGGCGGGCGGCGGAGGGAGCGGTGCAGGGAGCAGCGGTGGCGGAGGAGGAGGGGGAGGAGGTGGGGGCGGCGGAGGTGGGGGAGGAGGCGGCGCCGACGCCGGCGCCGCACCCCGCGCGGGCCGAGGGGGAACAGCACCCCACGCAGGCAGAGGAGGAGGCGAAGGAGGAGGAGGAGGAGGAGGAGGAGGAGGAGGAGGAGGAGGCGGCAGCGGAGGTGCTGCGCCCCACGGCGCGGCCGCGCGTCCGCCCCCGCAGCAGCGGATGGGGCCCGCCGCCCCCGCGGCTGCGGCCCCTGTCGCCGCCGCGCGGCCCGGCCGCAGCCGGGGCGAGGAGCGCGGAAGGCGGGCCGCGCCGCACCCTGGAGGCGCGGACTGGGACATGTAGGAGCGTGAAGATAGTCAAGCCTTGCGCAAAGATGACCGCACTTCGGAATCGCGAAGTGCATCACATTTTTCTCAACCACGTGCTGTGGCAGCTGGCAGTCTGGAGCGCCGCTCGGGCGCGCCGCGGCGGCCCCCGCGGGGGCGCCGCAGGCGGCCCCGTTGCTGGCACCACCCCGCCCGCTGGGCCGGCCCCTGCGGGGGTGGCCCGCAGGCTTGCGGCTGGCAGCAGGACGCCGGCCCCTGGCGCGGTCGCCGCAGGGCGGCCCTCGTGCGCGAGCACATGCATGGGCAGGAGCGATGTCCAACAGCCGTGGCCCTCCCACCGCGGCCTTAGGTAAAGATATCTGCCCCACATTGCGAAGACGTGCGACGTTCCGTCCGGCCGACTCGTCGTAGACACTGCGGCCGCGCAGCAGCTCAGAAAAGGCCGCTCGCGGGGAAGGGATCGCGGTCTCCATCGGCGACATGCACTCCGCCACGCATTCCAGGATCCGCGCGCGCACCTTCATCTGGTCAAAATTCGGCCTGTCGCCAGTAGAGGTGCGGTTCATCAACCAATTCAAGGCGTCGACGACTTCGTCGAAGTCCTGGCAGGCTCGCCTGGCGAGCCGCGCAGCCCCGCGGTCCTGGAGCCGAGGCCGATCCCCCTCATGGTCGCTCAGCCTCGGCAGGGGGGACACCGACAGCAGGTCCACCCCGACTTCGCGACTGGGCTGTCCGCCACCGGCGGGGCGCCCAAACCCGCCGGCGGGAGCAGTCATGCCCCCTCGGGCGCGGTGAGCCCCCCACCGCGCCCAGCCGCCCCACGCCCGTCGCCGCTTCCAGGAGCGCCGCGGCCGCGCCCGTCTGCGCCGCGGCCCCGGCCGTCGCCGCGGCCCCGCCCGCGCCCGTCGGCGCCGCCGGAGGGCCCACTCGGCAGCCCCTCGCCAGCCTCCAGCGCCAGGGGGCTGGGCACAGGGAGCCCGGCAGCCCGGCTCTTCCAGCTCTCCAGCTCCATCTCCTCCTAGTTGCGGCGGAAGACTGCGGTCCTCAAGGCTGGGCCCATCATGTCCATCGGGCCTGCCACGCCCATGTAGTGCCGCAGCCCGCCCCACATCGGGGGCTTGAGGGGATCGCCCGAATAGGCCTCGACGATCTGCGACACACGAAGACACAACACTTCAATGCTGGCCAAGCTGGGTAGGTTGACCTGGTAGTAGCTTCCCGCGTAGAAGATCGATGCGAGCAGGCACTTCATCTCGATGTAGCTGCGGTCCGTCTGGCTCAGCTGGCGGCCCCGCGCCCGCAGGTCCAACCAGGGCAGAGGGGAGCCGCAGTTCTGCTCCCAGCGCTTCGCCATGTGCTCCGCCGTGCTGAGGCCCTCTTCAAGCGGCCAGTCCTCGAACGTGTACTTCTTGGTCTCGCGGGCGACCTCGCGCCGCGGCCTGTGGCGGTCTCCCTGCTCGTCGTGCTGAACCCACAGCGCCCTCGCGTCATCGATCGAAACCGCCTCGCGCGCCCCCCCCGGGGGGGCACCCGCAGCCTGCGTCTCCTGATCGCCAGCGCTAGGGCCGGCGCCCTCGGCAGCTCCGCGCGCGGGGTCGGCCTCGCCGCCAGGTGGCAAGGCCGGCGGCGGCAGCGGCGGCCCCCCCGCACGGGCGTCGACGGGCAGGTCCCTCTCAACCAGCCCGAGCAGCTCCCTCGGGCGCCTGTCTCTGAAGGTGTCCGCCGCGCCGACGGGGATTGCCTCCACGAGCTGCCAAACGCCGACCTCCCTCACCATTGCGTGGTCGTCGTCCAGCCTGACGCCGCCAAACTCCAGCACCACCTCGGTTCCCAGACGAAGATGGATCTCCGCGGGATCAACCAGCGGCTCGTCGCCAACGTGCGCCTGCTGATCAGTCCTCGACCTGAGCACGGCGGCTCGCAGCTACTCCCAAGTCGGCGGCTGCGCGAACCGGTAGGACACGCCATGGGCCAAGGCGGCCGCCGTGCCATCCAGCGCGACGGTGAAGGCCCTGTTGCAGCCGTCGCCGACCGCACCCGACGCGTCCTCGGAGCACCGGTCGCCGTCCGGCGTCAGCACCCACCAGTACATGCACCCCGCGAGGTAGAGCAGCACTCGCTCATGCCACACCGTGTCGCGTGGGTACCAGAGCCCGACTCGGCGCCCTGGCCCGAGCTCACTGCACCACGCCCCCACCTCGACGAACGTGCCGTCCGCGGCCAAGGTCGTCGGGTCGCGGCGGCGGCGGGGGAGTGGGGCGATCATTCCGACGGGCTCGGGCCGCCACGCAGCAGCACACCAGGATCACCGCCTCCCCGCAGGCGACCCCCCACGCCAAGATGAAGGCGAAGGGACAGCCCTCGCCCACGGCTGGGCCTGCCTCGGGCGCGGACGGCGCCGCACGGGCCTCCTCAGGCCCCAGGGGCGGCAGCCGCTCCAGCAGCGCCGCGGCCACCTCGTCGGCCGAGGGGCAGGTGGCCGGCGCCGGCGAGGAGTTCGCCGCCAGCCAGGGCCTGAGCTTCTGCGCCACGGCCGCGGCCACCGCGCCGGCGCTTGGCGCTGGCGGCGGAGGCGGCGCCGAAGGCGCGGGCGGGGGCCATTGCGGCGCGTGGCACACGCAGGAAGGGCAGCTGGTCGAGGCGGCCACCAGCGCCGCCAGCCAGCTCGTTGCCCAGCACAGCCCGGCCCAGGCAGCGGGCGCCCCCACCGCGGCGCTCACCGCGAGCGTGGCGGCGCCGCCTGGGGCCATGGCCCAGCCCCGCTCATGCACTTGAGAAAGATCAGAAGCCATGGAGCGGACCAGACAATCACGTGCATGCACTCTTATGAATTCTGGGAATTCCCTTTGTTTCTAAAAAATCCTCGGTCTTCGAGGGTTGGAATCGGGAATATGTGAGAAGGCGAAAAACATTAGAAAAACCATTGGAAATCAACGATTTTACCCTCTTTGGGCTCTCTCGGGACGGCCCTCGCAGCTCTCTTGGGCTGTTCTTGGAGCCTCGTCGAGGTCTTTTTGGGGCCTCTCAGGGATCGGGTGTGTGTTGGGCGGCTCTGGGAGGTCCCGGAGGCCTCTCGGAGGACTCTGGAAGCCTCATGCTCCCGCTCTTGGACCCATTTTGGGCATGTTCTGGGGTGGTTTGGGGCTGTCCTGGGCGACTCTTCGGGAGTCTTGGAGCCTCTTGGCTCGTCTTGGGGTCTTCCTGAGGTCTCTTGGGTGGTCTTGAGGCGGTCTTGGGAGCCTCTTCGGCGCTCTTGGACCATTGGACCCTTGGACCTTGGAGCCACAAACATTGAAAGAAGCACATGAAAATCAACGCTTTTGGCCTCTTCTAGCCGTCCCGGGACGCCTCTCGGACCTCTCTTGGGATCTGTTGGAGGCCACCTGCGAGCCTCGAGAGCCGTCGGAAGGCTGACTTGGGCTGGTTGGGAGCGTCTTGGACCATCCTTTCACATTCTGGGTGCTCCTGAAAGCGTCTTCGGCCCTCCTGGGGCGCTGTGGAGGCTCCCCGGAAAGGCCTCTTGGGCTCCTGGGGGGCATTCTTGGGCGGTTTAGGCGTCTAGTGGGCCGTCTTGGCCCCCTCGTGGGCCGTCTTGGAGCCCTCTTGGAGGCATCCTTGACCGGCTTGGGTACCTCTTGGGCCGTCTTGGGCGCAGTGGAAACAATCAGGGAGGTACCGCCGGGGGTGGGAAACTATGTGGACGCTCGCCCTGGCCCTGTCGCCTCCACTCACGTACCACTGGTATGCAGCTCTCGGAAATACATGGCGGCGTATCGTTCACGTGAATGCCTTGTCCGAGCCTCTACGCGAAGCAATGAATTCGCACCGATTCCACGAGGACGTTTAGCAGAGCATGCTAGCAAGACTGCAACAGGTCGAATGGCTGACCAAGAACAGTCTGCAAGGGAAGACTCCAATGGCAACACCTGCTTGAGGCACCGCCGGGGACGGACCCTGGTCGACCCTCTTGGGCGCGCCCTGGGGCTCTCTTGGGCCGTTTCGGGGGGCCCATTGGGGGACTGCTTCGGAGTCGCTCTTGATGTTTTTTCGGGTCTCTTGGGGACCACTCGGGGCTTCTTGGGCGCCTCGTCCCCGTCTTAGGCGCCGACTTGGGGCGTTGTTGGGCGGTTTAGGCGTCTCGTGGACCGTCTTGGCCCCCTCGTGGGCCGTCTTTGGGCCCTCTTGGGGGCATCCTCGACCGTCTCGAGTGCCTCTTGGGCCGTCTTGGACGCTGTGGAAGCCCAACAGGCGAACATGCCAAAAATAGCAGTTCTCCCATAGGAAATCTACGATGTTTGCATATTTGGGCCACTCTCGGGGTGCCTCTTGGGGCGTCTTCGAAACCTCTTTTGGTGTTTTTTCGAGTCTCAGGGGGGCCTCTTGGGGCTTCTGGGCCCCTTCTTGGAGCCTCTTGGGGTCTCCTGGGGGTCTCTTGGGCCAAAAGGCGCGAATGTCTGGTTCCTCGTCCCCGGCTTGGGCGCCGCCTTGGGGCGTTCTGGGGCGTTTTGGGCGCCTCGTGGACCGTCTTGGCCCCCTCGTGGGCCGTCTTGGGGCCCTCTTGGGGGCATCCTCGACCGTCTCGGGTGCCTCTTGGGCCGTCTTGGACGCTGTGGAAGCCCAAAAGGCAAACACACCAAAAATAGCAGTTCTCCCATAGGAAATCGACGATGTTTGCATATTTGGGCCACTCTCGGGGTGCCTCTTGGGGCGTCTTCGAAGCCTCTTTTGGTGTTTTTTCGGGTCTCATTGGGGCCTCTTGGGGCTTCTGGGCCCCTTCTTGGAGACTCTTGGGGTCTCCTGGGGGTCTCTTGGGCCAAAAGGGTAGAATGTCCGGTTCCTCGTCCCCGTCTTGGGCGCCGCCTTGGGGCGTTCTTGAGCGGTTTGGGCGCCTCGTGAGCCGTCTTGGCCTCCTCGTGGGCCGTATTGGGGCCCTCTTGGGGACATCCTCGACCGGCTTGGGTGCCTCTTGTGCCGTCTTGGACGCAGTGGACGCCCAAAAGGCAAACACGCCAAAAATATCAGCTTTCCAATCGGAATTCGACGACTTTTGCTTATTGGGCCTCTCTCGGGGTGCCTCTTGGGGCGTCGTCGGGGCCTTCGGGGGCCTTCTTGGCGTCATGGGAGTCGTCTTGAAATTCGTCTGGAGCCATCGCTGCGGCCTCCTGGGGCCTCCCTGCAGCCTCTTGGGGCCCTGTTGGCCCCGGGTCGCCGAAACCGCGTAAACACACAAGGAAAACGACGCCCTGGCCCCTTATTTGAGGTCGTGGTCCCAGCCCTGGGCCCCCAGACCCGGTCCCCCCTGAAATGTATACACGACGCCTGGTCCTATTACAGGAAGTAGTCGCAAGCGAACGTCCCGTTATCAAATGGACAACCATACGTCCAAAAAGTTGCTGCAGGCGTTCAAAGCAAATGAGCTCGGCACCCATCTAATCCCACCACCCGTAGAACTGCAACACGATAGTTCAAGGCGAATGTGCGCGGCGCTGAGGCCAGAACCACATTTGAAACAAATTCGCCCTCCATCTGTACAAGTGTTGGAAGATGTTAAGACGAGCGCGCGCGACGCTAAGGCACGAACCACACTGTGACAACGATCTGAACTCCACTCGCTCAGCTGTTGCATCTCGTAAGTTTCAGGACTGTAAGTCGCGAGGAGGTCTCAGTCAAAACGCCTGGCCCGCATCAACGACGCGGCTGGTGGGGAGGCACAGGGGAAATGATAACTACGAGGAAGAAGGATGGGGGAGGGAGGAGGACCAGTGGAAGGGGTAGGAGGGCAGGAACTGGGAGGGGCGGCTGCCACTCTTCGCTCTTTTTGGGGCCTCCCAAGGTTCCACTCGTCGCCACTGGCTGGACCTGCCCCCGAATCCTGGTCAGATCGCTTCCCAGGAGAGGCCCTGTGGTCGAGTTTGAGGGAGTAGGAGGAGGATGAGGAGGAGGAGGAGAAGGAGGAGGAGGAGGAGAGAGGGAGGAGGGAGAACCCCCCCCTAGTGTTCCCCCAGTAGCTTCCCAAGCGCTGGGGGAACACGCAGTTCACTTGCATGGCGCACCTTCGCTGGACAGTTCACCATTCAGGCGTTTGCAGAAGGCAGGGAACACCGGTGATTCAAAAGAGGCGCATTCGAGACAAAGTGCTCGCTGCAACGGCGACCTACACTGGTCTGGTGCAGTTGAGAAAAAGAACAGCCAAATGCAAAAACACAAACTGTCGGTGTTTGCCGCAGATTTGTTGGGTTGGCGCTGGACCTCCCTTGTCTAGCGCGTGAGCGCCACCAAAGGGGTCCTGCGCCGACCCAAGAAACCCGCGCGGAGCCGAAAGTTTATGCTGATGGTGTGTGTGTGTTTTTGCTCGAGGTAGGACGTCGCGATAGCATGGTAACAGTGACCCAGGGCAAGCAGGACCTTGCGTCCACGGCTTGCCGATCGTTGAATGCGATGCGGCAATGAGGCCAGCGCGCTTGCGTTTGCCCCCCACGTCCCCCAAAAGTCAATCAATCAACAACGCCGTGTCTGCACGACGTATCGGCTGAAGAAGTGCCGCCGGCTGGAGGCGCATGTCCAGACCAGGGCACAGACATCAAGGACAGTTCAGGAGAAGGGTGTCCCAGGGCCACCACACGGCGGCGCCAAAAGACACTCCAGCGCAGGGCCACTCGTACGTGTAGCCATAAAGGCTGGCTGCACGACCAACACTGATGCAAATCCGGGGATCACGATAGCATGCCAACCATTATCTCAGCAGCTTCTGCGCCGGCAAGCGCCCTCCACCTGGCTACATCGACAAACTCGTAAGGGCCTTGGATATCATCTGTCTCCCCGCTACGTGCAGGGACATCCCGTGCGACGTGGTGCCGTCCACGGCATAGGCGCCCTGAGGAGAAATACAAAGAAGATGAGGGGGAAGGGGAAGGGCAAGGAGGAGGAGGAAGTCCATGAGGAACAGAAGGACGAGGACTAGGGGGAGGAGGTGGCGGATAACATCTGGCCAAGGTTTGGCTACCACGTCGTGGCTCCAGAACAACTTACGCTCCACCGGACTGCACGATCGCCTGCCTCAGCTAGTAGTACGAAACAAAAAATAATTCTCGGATTTCTCGGATCGGCGCTGGGCGCCAGGAGCGGCGCCAGGGGCGCCGCCATGGGGGTCCAACGCCGATCCAAGAAATCCGCATGGCCCTCCGAGATATTATATCAGTGCTGGTTTTCCCGAGTCGCGCTTCGCTAGAGGGACTGCCGCCGTGCCCCCTGGCAGGTTGAGGCGTGGCAGAATGTCAAGAACTGTCTGGTAGGGTTTTTGCATTCTGATAAGGGGCCGCCCCTCCCTCTACTCGCGGACTTTTGCGTGCATCCCCCCCTACTCACCAAGGCCACTTCCCTCATGCCCGCTCCAGGATGGTGCACTTTCAGCATGACAACTGCTGCCTGAACCCCCCTTTCCACGCGTGCCCGCTCGAGGATGGTGCACTTCTCGCATGGCAGCTAACGTCTGAACCCTCAAACCATGCGCGCCCGTTCGAGGATGGTGCACTTCCCGCATGGCCGCTAACTCATTGACCCTTCATCCCACGCGCAGCCGCTCGAAGATCGTGCACTTCTCCCGAATTTCCAGGCGCTGCTCCCAAGCGCTCCAGGGCCTCCCAAGGAAGGACCCCTCGTTAAAAACAACGGATATACGCCCCGACCTTCCAAGACGGCCCGTGCAGGCACCCAAAGACACCAAGATGGCCAGAGATGCTCGAAGACTGCCCAAGGCCCGAAGGCGGCCGAATATTGATTCAAGACGGCCCGAGATGCCTCAGAGATGGCCCAACATGGCAACAAGAGGACATTCAACAGGGCCCGAAAAAACCAAAATCATTGACTCCCCTTGGTTGTTGAATGATTTTCACATGGTCCCATTTTCAGGCTGCTGGCAGCTCAAAACGGCCCATGGCCCAAGAAGGCTTCCCGTAGACCCCAGACGGCCTGAGAAGGCTCTTCGACGGCCCAAGACGGCGCCACGAAGGCCCCACGACGGCCCCCAGACACCACCACACGGCCACGAGGGCCCCAAGACTGCCCCACAGGAGGCCAACACAACCAGAAACGGCCCAAACGAGTGTCATCATCATCATCATCATCATCATCATCAGCATCATCAGCATCATCAGCAGCATCATCCTCAGCTGCAGCAGTATCATCAGCATCATCATCATCATCATCATCATCATCATCATCATCTTCATCATCAGCATCACCATCATCAATATCATCATCATCATCAGCAGCAGCAGCATCATAAGCATCGTCATCATCATCGTCATCATCCGCATCATCAACAGCAGCGTCCTCATCATCAGCATTATCATAATCATCAGCATCCTCATCATCACCATCACCATCACCATCACTATCACCAGCATCATCCGCATCCTCAACATCATCATCAGCATCGTCAGCATCATCATCAGCATCATCAGCGGCATCATCGCCCTCATCATCATCATCAGCAGCATCATCGCCGTGATCGTCATCATCAGCATCAACATCAGCATCAGCATCAGCATCCGCATCGTCGTCGTCTTCATCATCATCGGCATCAGTAACATCATCAGCATACATGGTCTTCATCCTCGTCATGATAATCCTTGCCATCAGCATCCAGCATCATCAGCATCAGCATCATCACTAGCATCATCATCATAACACAGCAGCAACGACACCATCATCGTCAGCAGCAGCACCATCAGCAGCATGAGCATCAGCATCATCACTTGCAACATCATACTCATGTTCATGATCATCATCATCAGCATCGGCAGCATCATCACCATCAGCATCATCATCAGCAGCATCAGTATCAGCAGCTGCATCACGATAAGCATCATCACCATCATCAGCATCATTATCATCATTAGCATCATTAACAGCGCGATGACAAGGCCGAACATGATTACAAGCCTGACCATCCTGATCATCAACATCATCATCATCATCAGCAGCATCAGCATCAGCATCATCATCAGCATCAACAACAATCAACAAACACAGCATCAGCATCAGCATCAACATCAGCATAAGCATCAGCGTCGACATCACCACCACCGTCATCATCATCATCATCATCATCATCAGCATCATCATCATCATCATCATCACCACCATCACCATCATAATCATCACCCCCATCGTCATCGACATAACCATCGTAGTCATCGCCATGGCCATCATCATCATCATCATCATCATCATCAGTAGCAGCAGCATCACAGCAGTGTCGTCATCGTCATCGACATCATCGCCATCACGGGCATCATCACCACCGCCACAACCATCGTCAGCATCATCCTCATCATCATCAGCGGCAGCACTATGATCATCACCACCATGATCATCATCAGCAGCATCGTCAACATCATCATCGCCGTCATCAGCATCGCCATCACCATCATCGTCACGATCACCGTCGTCATCATCATCATCATCACCATCACCATCAGCATCAACATTTGCAACATCTCGTCGCCATCACCCTCATGCCTCACCGACATGACCACCATTACCCTCATAGTACTCATCGTCCTCATCATCATCCTCACGGCTCTCCCAAGCCTTGGGGCACTAAGTGTCACACGTCACGGCGTGGCGCGCCCCCTCGAACAGTCGCCACCCAGAATGCTTGGCTGGCACGGTGGCGGGACTTGCTGCAGGCAGCTGGATATCAACAGCGCCAAGACAATTCCCGAAACGCGAGGCGACGAATTGACTTGCGTGAACGCTGCTGACTGAAGAATCCATTCTACTTGAAGAACCTCACCTCCGCCGTGCCTTCCCACGAAAGTGGCGGCAGATGCGCAGTTTGCAGCCCCCGAGGGAGCCACGAGGCATCTACGCTGTCCTCATCCCCGCCGTCCTCCCAGGAGCCCACGGAAGTGGCGACAATTGCGCAGCTCGCAGCCCCCGGGGAGGTCGCGAGGTCTCAAAAGGATCTGCGCTGCCCTTAATTTAGCCGTGCCTCCCAGGACCCCACGAAAGTAGCAACAGTTGCGCAGCTCGCAGCCCCGAAGAAGCCGCGAGGTCTCGGCTGGATGCGCGTGCTCCGCTACTCCGCCGTGCCTCCCATCCAGGGAGCTGCGAGGTCTCTGGTACTCCGCTACGCCGCCGTGCCTCCCAGGAGCCCACGAAAGAGGCGACAATGGCGCAGTTCGCAGCGACCCAGGGAGCAGGGCAGGAGGAGGCAGGAGGAGAAGGGAGAAGGAGTGGACACCACAGTGCTCTGTCCAAAACGCAATCCCGACACAGGAGGGCTGGGAAAGACAGGCGAGTCCCACAGGATGGGGACGGGGAGCCCGTGCCCGCACGGTGCTCTCGCCTCACTGCCAGCTGCATGTTTGGTTCGGGCGCCCACGGCACCTGGCACAACGGAAAACTCGGGTGCACATGGCCGTGCCCTCACCCCTGCCCCAGGACGTTTTCGCGAGCCGACCTCCCACTGCTCGCCGCCTTCCTCGACAAGCTGGCTTCGGGCTCGAACCCGGGCATCGAATCCCGCCACTGATGCACAGACTGCTGGCTCTGCTCACCAGGCCCGCTGGCTCCCCGTACCCACGCCGCAACGGTGCCTGCACGACCCATCCTGACCCCGTGCCCCCCTTGCACCGCGATGCGCTCCCGTGGGCTCCCGCGATCCAGCCCCGACCCTTGCCCCGTCGTGCGCCGGCACCCCGCCTGCCGGCACACTGGGACCGCTCGCGCACGGAGAGCGCACCACAGCCCCACGGGTGCAGCAGCAACCCCTGGCACAGTGGGTGCCGAGACTCCCCCCACCTCGGGCCTGCGACAGCGACATCCCCTGCCATGCCGAGACTGCGAGACAAACGCGGCAGACCCCATCTTCCTGCATCGGTTGTCCGAACCCGGTCGATCTGCTATGGCCCCGGGGCCCGACACAGGACGGAAACGCCTGGTGCGGAAAAATTGCAGCGTTCGGATGTGCAGGTCGTTCCCCACCCCCCCTTGTTTGCCCCCGCCGTCGGTCGGCGGCGGGCCCAGGGGGAAGCAAAAAGCTTTTGAGGGGGAATGCCCCACTAACAGAGACAAATTCGCCGGCCCAACGGGCCAGAGGCGTGCTAAGATCTCCGGTAGCTGGTAATCAGTATTTCTGGTTCGCGCGCGCGGGGCGGCCCCTGGGGGTCCCTGGATCAAAAATACCCCGAGAGGAGCCCGGGACACGCCCGGGACACGCCCGGGACACGCCCGAGACACGCCCGGGACACTCCCCCAGATCCTCCAGGATCGCCCCAAGAGGGCCCTAAGAGGCCCCCAACACAATCCAAGAGAGGTCCGAGACGCCCGAAGATCGCTCCACGGCGCCCAAGATGGCCTCCAGACGGCCCAAGGTCTCCGACCCAACAAGATGCCCCAAGAGGCCTCCAGGAGCACTCCCAAGAGGGCCCCAAGAGGCAACAATCAATGCTTTCTCTTAGGTTTTGGACAGATTTGGGCGTTTCAACCTTTTCGGTTCCCCGACGCCCCTGAACGGCTCAAAAGGCCTCCAAGATCGATCGCCCCAAGAGGGCCCAAGAGGCCCCAAGGCGGCCCAAGAAGGCTCCAAAACGGCCCCAGAGGCCTCCAAGACTTCCCAACAGGGCCCCAAGAACGCCCCCAACACTGTCCAAGAGGGGTCCGAGACGCCCAAAGATCGCTCCACGACGCCCAAGATGGCCTCCGGACGGCCCAAGACGTCTCCAAGATGGCCCAAGAAGCCTCCAAGATGCCCCAAGAGGCCTCTAAGAGAACTCCCAAGAGGGGCCCAAGAGGCAAAAAACTGTGTTTTCCCTTTGATTTTGGACAGACTTGGGCGTTTTAACCTTTTCGGTTCCCCGACGCCCCTAAACGGCTCAAGAGGCCTCCAAGATCGCCCCAAGAGGGCCCAAGAGGCCCCAAGAAAGCCCCAAGACGGCCCAAGAAGGCCCCAAGACGGCCCCAGAGGCCTCCAGGACGGCCCAAGAGGGCCCCAAGAACGCCCCCAACACGGTCCAAGAGAGGTCCGAGACGCCCGAATATCGCTCCACGACGCCCAAGATGGCCTCCAGACGGCCCAAGACGTCTCCAAGATGACCCAAGAAGCCTCCAAGATCGCCCCAAGAGGCCTCCAAGAGAACTCCCAAGAGAGCCCCAAGAGGCCCGCAAGAGGGCTCCAAGATGGCCCAAGACGGCTCCAAGACGGCTCAAGAGGCCTCCAATATCGCCCCAAGAGGGCCCAAGAGGCCCCCAAGAGGGCTCCAAGATGGCCCAAGACGGCTCCAAAACGGCCCAAGAGGCCTCCAAGACGGCCCAAGAGGGCCCCAAGAACGCTTCAAGAACGCCCCAAGAGGGGGTTCACGAAACAGAATTTCGGGCTCTCGGCCCTTAGAGGCCCCCGGGGGGTCCCAAGATGCCCCCAAAGGCCCCAAGGGGCCCCCAAGAGGCCCGCAAGAGGCCTCAAGAGGCCTCCAAAAGGCCCTCTGGAGGCCTCCAATTAGCCTGGCGAAGGACCCAACCATATGCAGCTGCGAGTACCGCACGGATATGAGACGAAGGAGGGGGCACGCAAACTAGGCCCCTCTTCTCATAAGCACCGCGCCACTGGGGCCTTCGGTGGAGCTCCCTATGGGGCCACGGAACGTGTGAGGGGTGTGCCGAGATGGGTGGTGGGGAGGCATGCGGACCCTGCCACTGGGGCCTTCGGTGGAGCTCCCTATGGGGCCACGAAACGTGTGAGGGGTGTGCCGAAATGGGTGGTGGGGGGCACTGGGGCCTTCGGTGGAGCTCCCTATGGGGCCACTGTGTGAGGGGTGTGCCGATTGGTGGGGAGGCATGCGAACCCTGCCACTGGGGCCTTCGGGAGCTCCCTAGCCACGAAACCAGGGGTGTGCCGAACCGAAACTGGGGGTGGAGGGGGAGCATGCGCGAACCCTGCCACTGGGGCCTTCGGTGGAGCTCCCTATGGGGCCACGAACGTGTGAGGGGTGTGCCGAAATGGGTGGTGGGGAGGCATGCGAACCCTGCCACTGGGGCCTTCGGTGGAGCTCCCTATGGGGCCACGAAACGTGTGAGGGGTGTGCCGAAATGGGTGGTGGGGAGGCATGCGAACCCTGCCACTGGGGCCTTCGGTGGAGCTCCCTATGGGGCCACGAAACGTGTGAGGGGTGTGCCGAAATGGGTGGTGGGGAGGCATGCGAACGCAGCCACTGGGGCCTTCGGTGGAGCTCCCTATGGGGCCACGAAACGTGTGAGGGGTGTGCCGAAATGGGTGGTGGGGAGGCATGCGAACCCTGCCACTGGGGCCTTCGGTGGAGCTCCCTATGGGGCCACGAAACGTGTGAGGGGTGTGCCGAAATGGGTGGTGGGGAGGCATGCGGACCCTGCCACTGGGGCCTTCGGTGGAGCTCCCTATGGGGCCACGAAACGTGTGAGGGGTGTGCCGAAATGGGTGGTGGGGAGGCATGCGAACCCTGCCACTGGGGCCTTCGGTGGAGCTCCCTATGGGGCCACGAAACGTGTGAGGGGTGTGCCGAAATGGGTGGTGGGGAGGCATGCGAACCCTGCCACTGGGGCCTTCGGTGGAGCTCCCTATGGGGCCACGAAACGTGTGAGGGGTGTGCCGAAATGGGTGGTGGGGAGGCATGCGAACCCTGCCACTGGGGCCTTCGGTGGAGCTCCCTATGGGGCCACGAAACGTGTGAGGGGTGTGCCGAAATGGGTGGTGGGGAGGCATGCGAACCCTGCCACTGGGGCCTTCGGTGGAGCTCCCTATGGGGCCACGAAACGTGTGAGGGGTGTGCCGAAATGGGTGGTGGGGAGGCATGCGAACCCTGCCACTGGGGCCTTCGGTGGAGCTCCCTATGGGGCCACGAAACGTGTGAGGGGTGTGCCGAAATGGGTGGTGGGGAGGCATGCGAACCCTGCCACTGGGGCCTTCGGTGGAGCTCCCTATGGGGCCACGAAACGTGTGAGGGGTGTGCCGAGATGGGTGGTGGGGAGGCATGCGGACCCTGCCACTGGGGCTTTCGGTGGAGCTCCCTATGGGGCCACGAAACGTGTGAGGGGTGTGCCGAAATGGGTGGTGGGGAATCATGCGAACCCTGCCACTGGGGCCTTCGGTGGAGCTCCCTGTGGGGCCACGAAACGTGTGAGGGGTGTGCCGAAATGGGTGGTGGGGAGGCGTGCGAACCGTGGAGGGAGGAGGGCGAGGAGGAGGAGGAGGAGGAGGAGGAGGGGGAGGAGGAGGAGGAGGAGGAGGAGGAACGCGGGGCACCATCTCTTCAAAACGAGGACCCAACACCACAGGATGGTTGGGAAAAAACCCTCAGGAGGCCCCCAGGACGCCTCCAAGACTCCAGCCAGACGCGACTTGGGACACGCGGGTCGGGGTGGTCCTCCTCCCCCGCGTTCGGCCTCCAGCCTCGAGCCTCGACCCTCCACGACGACGACGACGACGCCGGCGGGCGGCGGCGGCGGGCGGCGGCGGCGGCGACGACGACGACGACAAAGGCGCTCCTCATCGTTCCTCATCCCCCTCCTCCTTCCTCCTCCGCCTCCTCCTCCTCCTCTTCCTCCTCCTCCTCCTCCTCGTCGTCCTCCTCCTTCTCCTCCTCCTCCGGTCCAAGTAGAAAAGAAATGGTAAGAGAAACGCTACAAGAAAGTGTTCCTTCACGCCCGCGTCCGCAACGCCAGAGGACATCAGGACGATAACAGAGCCAATGTTAGAGTTCAAAGCCCGCCACCCTCCGACACGAGGATTCCCCTATCGCATAAGATGTCTCCCCCGGCTCGAACGGCCCCACAGCGGGATACCACGGGGAACACGCCCCCACGATGGCACCAAAGCCGTCAAAAAACTGCAAACACCTAGAAGCCCCATGAAAAAACAACAACAAATTTATCGACAACTACACAGCTCCCGACGCCGCAGCTTCACACTGCAAACGACCAATCGGACAGGTGCGACATTATGGGCCGGCGGAATGAGCGAAGCGATGAAAAAATACGAATACCAATACGACCAAAAAGAAAAAAATTAGCCTGGCGAAAGACCCGACCATATGCAGCTGCGAGTACCGCACGGATATGAGACGAAGGAGGGGGCACGCAAACTAGGCCCCTCTTCTCATAAGCACGGCGCCACTGGGGCCATCGGTGGAGCTCCCTATGGGGCCACGAAACGTGTGAGGGGTGTGCCGAAATGGGTGGTGGGGAGGCATGCGGACCCTGCCACTGGGGCCTTCGGTGGAGCTCCCTATGGGGCCACGAAACGTGTGAGGGGTGTGCCGAAATGGGTGGTGGGGAGGCATGCGAACGCAGCCACTGGGGCCTTCGGGGGAGCTCCCTATGGGGCCACGAAACGTGTGAGGGGTGTGCCGACATGGGTGGTGGGGACGCATGCGAACGCAGCCACTGGGGCCTTCGGTAGAGCTCTTTATGGGGCCACGAAACGTGTGAAGGGTGTGCCGAAATGGGTGGTGGGGAGCCAATTCGGTGGAGCTCCCTATGGGGCCACGAAACATGGGGCCTTCGGTGGAGCTCCGGGGCCACGAAACGTGTGAGGGGTGTGCCGAAATGGGTGGTGGGGAGGCATGCGAACGCAGCCACTGGGGCCTTCGGTGGAGCTCCCTATGGGGCCACGAAACGTGTGAGGGGTGTGCCGAAATGGGTGGTGGGGAGGCATGCGAACGCAGCCACTGGGGCCTTCGGTGGAGCTCCCTATGGGGCCACGAAACGTGTGAGGGGTGTGCCGAAATGGGTGGTGGGGAGGCATGCGAACGCAGCCACTGGGGCCTTCGGTGGAGCTCCCTATGGGGCCACGAAACGTGTGAGGGGTGTGCCGAAATGGGTGGTGGGGAGGCATGCGAACGCAGCCACTGGGGCCTTCGGTGGAGCTCCCTATGGGGCCACGAAACGTGTGAGGGGTGTGCCGAAATGGGTGGTGGGGAGGCATGCGGACCCTGCCACTGGGGCCTTCGGTGGAGCTCCCTATGGGGCCACGAAACGTGTGAGGGGTGTGCCGAAATGGGTGGTGGGGAGGCATGCGAACGCAGCCACTGGGGCCTTCGGTGGAGCTCCCTATGGGGCCACGAAACGTGTGAGGGGTGTGCCGAAATGGGTGGTGGGGAGGCATGCGAACGCAGCCACTGGGGCCTTCGGTGGAGCTCCCTATGGGGCCACGAAACGTGTGAGGGGTGTGCCGAAATGGGTGGGGGGCATGCGAACGCAGCCACTGGGGCCTTCGGTGGAGCTCCCTATGGGGCCACGAAACGTGTGAGGGGTGTGCCGAAATGGGTGGTGGGGAGGCATGCGAACGCAGCCACTGGGGCCTTCGGTGGAGCTCCCTATGGGGCCACGAAACGTGTGAGGGGTGTGCCGAAATGGGTGGTGGGGAGGCATGCGAACGCAGCCACTGGGGCCTTCGGTGGAGCTCCCTATGGGGCCACGAAACGTGTGAGGGGTGTGCCGAAATGGGTGGTGGGGAGGCATGCGAACGCAGCCACTGGGGCCTTCGGTGGAGCTGCCTATTACGAATACTAATACGACCAAGAAGAAAAATAATAAGAAAACGCGGGGTGGGAGACGGCTGATAATGAGGAAAAGGAGGAGAATGACGAGGAGGAGGACGACGAGAGGCAACCGCAGAGAGGAGGGGAAACCAGAGAACGATAAAGGAGGAGGAGGGGAAAGGAGGTGGAGGAGCCTGGGGCAGCGACTGGTTGCTCACCGTCGTGTACCTGCCCGAGCTCGTCCTGCTGGCCAGCTTGCAGAACTGCAGCGCCCTCATGGAAAACCGCTTGCCCCTGCCCAGCTCGGGGCTCGCTGCACCGCCATCCAACGAAGGCTCCGACGGTGTGTCGGGCGGCGAGGTGCTGTGCGCACCCAGACCTCCAGCGCACTGAAGCGCGGAGGTCTGGCATCCTTGTCAGCCTCTTGGGGCCCTCGCCAGGCCCCAGACTCTTAAAACATACCCCAGAACGCTCAATCCGCCATGGGAAAATGCTGGGACTTCTGGGGAGCCCGTATCAAAACAAAAATGTCTCTGGATGCATGTCCCCCGCCGCTGACCAGGCCTGTCCTGGGCCCAAGATCGGCGCGCGTGGCCCCCTGGTCAAGCCAGGAGGCAAGGATGCGCGCCGATCCCTGGCCTGAAATCTGGGGGCGGCGGGCATGTGCAAGGCTCGTGGCCCGGCAGCGAGCAGGGCGCCAGGGCCCTCCCCCGTCGTAGCACTACCAGGGAGAGTCCGGGTGCGACGGGGCCTCCGATATCCGCCTCCTCCCCTCCCGCCCTGTCGCCTGCAGCTTAGTCGATGTGAGCTTCTGCATGAGGATGAATCATCCAGTAAGCCTCATTGTGCTCCTCCCCTCTTCCTCGCCCTCCCTCCCTCACCCCTCCCTCCCCCTCCCTCCCTCCACCCCATTCCTCCTCCCTTTCCTTCGCTTCCTTCTGTCCCCTCCTCCTCCTCCTCCTCCTCCTCCTCCTCCTCCTCCTCCTCCTCCCCCTCCGCCTCCTTCCTTGACTCTTCAGCTCCTTTCCTGGATGCACCACCAGACGCGTCGGTGGGGCGGTGCGGACACGTCGCCCGAGACTTCCTCACCACGTATGATCCCGAATTCGACGTGTCCAACAACAACTGCACGGTTGGAGGGCAGACCGCTCGGCACGCGAGGCCCTCAGGAGGGCCCCTGGACGGCCCAAGAGGGTCCGAAGACGGCCCAAGAGGGCCCCAAGAGGGCTCCAAGACGGCCCAAGGCCCCAAGAGGCCCCAAGAGAGCCCCAAGAGAGCCCCAAGAGAGAACACAGAATCGCAATTCGAGCGCTCCGACCAAGGTGACCCCCGAGAAAGCCAGCAGGCAACCAAGAGGCCCCTTAGAAGCCCCAGGCCCCCAAGAGGGCCAAGTCTAGCCCCCAAAGAGGCCCCCGATATGCCCAGAGACACCTTCAAACCACCTCCAAGAGGCTTCCGAGAGGCATCCCAAGAGATCCCCACAGGCATCCCTGGAAGCCTCTGATCGACAACCCCAGCGCGGTGGCGGGATAGGCCGAAGGCCACTAGATCCGCCGCCCCCTGTTGGCTTACCACAGGGGTGCCTGGCGCGCTAGATCCTCTCGGTTTTGATGTTGGTCCTTTTCCAAAAGAACTCCTCCTGGGCCTCCGGCGCGTCCCGCCAGGGTCCCGGAAAGGTGCTCAAGCTGGAAAAAATCCTCCAAGATGGCTCAAGATGGCGCCATGATGGCCACGTTGGCCCAAGATGGTCTCCAAAATGGTCCAATATGGCCTCCAAGTTCGCCCAAGATGGTCCAAGACGGCCTCCAAGACGGCCCAAGAGAGTCCAAGACGGCCCAAGACGGCCCAAGAGGCCCTCAGGAGGCCTCCAAGACGGCCCAAGAGGCCTCCAGGAGGTCCTCCAGGAGGGCCCGAAGAGGCCAAAATCATTGATGTTCCTTTGGTCTTGGAAGGATTTTGACACTCGCTTCTTCTCGGCATTCCGACGGCTCAAGACGGCCCAAGAGGCCCCCAAGATCGCCCCAAGATCGCCCAAGAGGGCTCCAAGAGGGCCCCATGACGGTCCAAGAGGCCTCAAGACGGCCCCAAGACGGCCCAAGAGAACTCCAAGACGCCCAAGATGGCCTCCAAGACGGCCCCGAAGCGCCCCACGAGGACCCCAAGTCGGTTCAGAGAGGCCCCCAAGACGCTTCCAAGACGGCCCAAGATGCACCCAAGACGGTCCAAGATAGCCTCAAGATGGCCCATGACGGCCCTAGAGGCTCCCCAGAGGCCTCCAAGACGGCCCAAGAGGCCTCCAAGGGCCTTAATCATTGATTTCCCTACGTAAAGGTTTTGAAGGATTTTGGCATTTGCTTCTTTTCGGCCTTCCGACGGCCCGAGACGGCCCACGGTCCCCGAAAGATCGCTCACGGGGCCTCCAGGACGGCCCCAGAACGGCCCAAGAGGCCCCCAAGACGGCCCCAAGAGGGCCCCCAGACGGCCTAAGAGGCCAAGACGGCTTCCGACAGAATCGGACGTGCCAGGGATGCTCTGAGACGGCCAGAGAGGTTCCCGAGCAGCACCCAAACGCCCCCAACATGCCCAAACAGGCCCCCAAAATGCGTCCAAGAGGCTCCCAGGAAGCTCACAGGAGGCCCCAAGAGTGTTCCCAGAGGCTCCCGAGATGCCCCCTCCTTCTCCTCCTCCTCATTCTCCTCCTCCCTCTTCCCTCCTCCCTCCTCCCTCTCCTCCTCCTCCTCCTCCTCCTCCTTCTCCTCCTCCTCTTCCTCCTCTCCTCCTCTCCTCCTCTCCTCCTCCTTCTGCTCCTCCTTCTCCTCCTCCTCCTCATCCTGATCTTCCCCGCCAACCTCCCCCAGGTGTCCCCCGAAGGGTTTCCATGACGGTTGGGGGAACATATGGTCCGATAGCTTGGCAGAGCTCTTGCCACAACGCTCGGACACATGTGCGATTTCAAACCTCTTGCTCCCCCACGCGTTCCCCGAAGGCTTTCCAAACCAACTCGGGGAACAACTGGCCTGATAGCCTGGCAAAGCTCTAGCCCAGCTGTCGGCCACGTAGGCGCTTCCACAAGGGCGGGGGGGCGGCGGTGATTCGCCGTAGGCGTCTTTGATCCGCCGCCCCCTGTTGCCTTGCCACAGGGGTGCCCTGCGTGCCAGACTTCAGGAGGCGGTCGTTCTTTAGGAACTCCCCCTGGGGGTTCGGTCCAGCGCGCCTGCCACCCGAAGGCCGCACAAACGACCTCAACGTCCGCAACAAAAAAATCTCCAAGACGGCTCAAGATGGCTTCTAAAATGATCATGTTGGCCCAAGATGGTCTCCGGGATGGCCCAAGATGGTCCAACTTGCCTCCAAGTTCGCCGAAAAAACCACCCAGACGGCCCAAAATGGCTCCAAGATGCCTCCGAGTCCACCCATGAAGCCTCCAGGATGGCCCAAGACGGCCCAAGAGGCTCCCAAGACGCCCCCAAGACGTCCCCCAGGAGGGCCCGAAGAGACCCAAAAGTTGATTGCCCATAGGTTCCCGAAAGATTTGGGAATTTGCTCCTTATCGACCATCTGATGGCCCGAGACGGCCCAAGAGCACCCCAAGATCGGCCCAACATCGCCCAAGAGGCGTCCAAGATGGCCCCAGAACGGCCCAAGAGGAACTCAAAACGGCCCAAAGAGGGCCCCAAGACGGCCCAAGAGACCTCCAAGACGCCCAAGATGGCCTCCAAGACGGCCCTCGAGCACCCCAAGAGGGCCCCAAATCGGCCCAGAGAGGCCCGCTTCCGACGGCGTCAGACAAGCCAAAGCTGCCCCAAGACGGCAAGAAATGCCCCAGAAAAACCCACCACCAAGGCCCCCAGGAGGCCCAAGGAAGCCTCCAAGATGCCTCCAGGAGGCTCCCAGGAAGCTCCCGGGAGGCCCCCAAAGTGCCGCCAGGGGCTCCCAAGATACCCATTCCATGTGTTTCCTCTTCTTCTTCCTCCTGGTGTTCCCCGCCATCCTCCCCCAAATGTTTTCCGAACGGTTTCCACTTGGCAGAAGTCTTGCCACAGCGCTCGGCCACATGGGCGATACAAGCAGGGGGCGGCGGTGATTCGCCGCAGGCGTCTTCGATCTGCCGCCTCTGTTGACTTGGCACAGGGGTGCCTGGCGTGTTAGATCCTGTACGCTTTGGTTTGGTTGTTGCCCAAAAATGTTCCCCCGGGGGGTTCGGCCTCACGCGCCTGCCACCCGGAAGGCCGCTGAGCTGCACAATAAACGTCCCCAAGACGGCTTCGGATGACCTCCAAGACGGCCATAATGGCCCCGACTTTCGCCCAGTGCGGGAATTGAAAAGGAAGGATGGAAGGCTTCATCATGAGGTAATAAACTGAGAATCTTACTATCGGGATAACGTCGGCGACGCATCGGGGCATGCCACAACTCATCCCTCGATGCCAAGCAAGATGAGAGACAGGAGGCAAGTCATGAGAGGTAGAAGCAGATCAGTGATAGACTTCGCCTTCGTCTAATACTGTGATCCGGATAGAGCCACACTGTCGTGTAACTAGCAACTGGGGCTGCGCAACCTCAAGCCAAGATTACGGCGGATATAGCGCTCGCTATACAGCCCACCTTGAAACTTGTTTAAACTCGGCACGGGGGGGGGAAGCTATATCCAAGCCCTACTTGAATTCTATCCAGTAGAAAAAGGGACAGGGATATTGAATTTAACATCCCTCACAGTACACAGTCGAAGCGCAGAGAGGACAGCATAGAGCACTAAGGCCAGCCGCGGGGCTCATGGACAGTCACGGGCAAGATCACGTGACGAACCACAGATAATTACGGGTGGGCGTCCGGCCGGCCACACGTCATAGCGTGCGACGCGTGAGGGTACCTGACCAAACAGTCAAGCCCCCTCAGTAAAGAAAGGTAAGCGCGCCCGTGTCCTGGCTGGCATGTGAGCCGTGGGTGCATCTGCCCGTGGCCGGGCAATGTTGTTAGGCATTATTGTCACACCTACCCGCTAGCCCTGAGTAGGGCACTCTTGCGTTGGCGCTCTCCCTGTGTTCCTCGATAAGGCATGTACTGTTCTACCTAATGTACTTCTGTACCTCATATTGAAAGGGCAAATTGCCTTCCGCTGCTTGCAGCAACAACATCGGCTCGATGTGTCCTCTGGCACGATCATCTGCGGTCATGTCCCGCGCGTCACATCACTGCACGCCATGAACGATACCTCGGTTCATCGCTTGTCACATCCAGCTGACGTGCCCCAACAGGGCACATTCAGCCGGCTTCTTCAAATCCTTACTTGACAAGGATTCACAGAGCGACTCAGCGTCAATGTAGGGGATGGCCTGAATGTTAAGACCAAGTATCACTAACATGTTTTGAAGCTGCGTGGGCGTTAGGGGTCCGCGCAACGTCGCTGCGGCAGGGCAACAGCCCTCATGCCCATGGGCTTCTGCCAGCGTTTCAGCTGAGTAGCTGGAGAGCACCTGCAAGCGATTCGACTTGCAGCGCGCATCGATCAGATGCGCGACCGCCTTGCAATTAGGCGCGTGTCCGCGCATTAGAAAGTTGGGCCCTCGGGTGCCATGTCCCTCTACTTCGTCATGCTCGTTCCCGTTAAGGCGGCGATATCCGAAGTCACTGTGAAGGTATACTTCTCCTGTCGACGCCATAATCTGATCTAGTATGTTATTTGGACCTTGCTAGAGCTTGCGCGCGGCAGCGTTGGCCTGCGCACGCGGAGGTTCGCGCGTTCCTGCATTCGTCGCAAGGATGCCGCGCGTGCCATTGATCGCGCCGAAATGATACATGCAGACAGATGAGCATGTCGGACATGGTATTTGCCGGCTTTTTCTTGGGCCACAGCGCCCGTAAGTTCTGGGTGATGCATCAGGCGAAGCTGTTTGGCATATGCATCCTGATATACCTGGACGCCGCCGCCCTCGGTCTCAGCGCATCGGACGGCGCAGTGGGCATAGCAGCGTTAAGTTCGCATGCGCCGAAAGTACTTTCATTTGACAGATTTGTCTATAATACCCCCCGCACCCGCCACGTCTATGCCATCGACATGCTCGGCTGTAGGAGGTTTGGGCGTGTCCCCCATTCTTCATCGCGTGGAATGGGTTGCAGCCCAAAGCCTAGCGCGGTAGTCCTGAACTTCAGCGAGAATGCCCGATGGGGCATCTTTGGAACCCGTGACTGGCTCCAGCACTGCAGACAGCGCGTTGATGCGTCGTCGGGCGAGAAGCCGGGCAGCGTCCGCAAAGCCGAGGCTGAGCCAGGGGATTAGCAAAGCAGACCATGCGCCCCTACTCTCCAGCGGCCTCTGGCAGCTCCCGATAGGTCAGGCCTCTCACGAAGGCCTCATCGATATCCAAGGATGCCATGACCCATTATTTCTTGCACGCGGCCGCGCTGGCAAGCAGTCCCTGACGTGATCGACGAGCTGTGCCAGGAATGGCCTCTCCACGTCGAATGCTTCGACGTCCATAATGCCACGAATGGCAAGGCGCAGTCGCACGGTTCGTTCCATCTCGCCTGTCGTTCTTGACAAACTCATACTTGCACGCGGACCTTGGTGCCAAGATCCCGTGCGAATGAACGCATGTGCTGTCGTGAAAAACCGTATATTCAGTGCACAAGGCATATGATATGTCTGTCGAATGGGCCTGGATTTCTGCCGCCGCCAGGAGGTCGTCTTCTGTCAGGACCCCAGCTCTTGAAGCTGCGGCTGAGACATGCGAGCGCATTGCGGTCACTTGGTCGTTGCGCAGTGACTCGCGCTGTCGCTTTGACAGAACAACCGCAGCCATGTCAGCAACGAAGTAGAACTCAACATACTGACCGTATTCGCCGGAATCGAGATTGTAAGTCCTGTCGACATATGTATTCCAAGGAGCCAATCAGGACTTGTCGGCGTCGTGGTTGCGAGCGCAACCTATCTCTCGCAAGTGTCCTTGCTCCTCACTGGCCACGACCACGAGCGCGCGGTTGTCTGCAACCATCTCGGCGGGCGCAGAACACGAAGACTCCCAGGAGGATGTCTCGAGCAGTTCCTTTCCTCTTGGAGCTCGACATGCCAAGTTTTCATGAGGCGTGCTTCTAGGTACATCGCTGTCTTCAGCAGTGGTCGATAACCAGCCGTCAAGCGCGGCCGGCGTTGGAGGTCATTCCTCCTCTTGGGCGCGTCCGCCAGGCTCGCGAACTTTGAAAGGTCTTCGCCAAAACCTGCTACTGGTTTTGACGGTTTGACGCGCTGGATGATTTGTCCGCGCGCGGTTCCAGCGATGTCACGGATGTCAAGAGCGGCGCCGTCGGATTCGCAGCAATGAAATCCCGGCGCGACGCCGTTGTCATAGTGTACCCAGGTACAGCTATCAGCGCACGGCGCCGCCGATAGCCCGCGAAGAATCTCAGCCAAACGCGCCGCCACTACGCTTTCTATCCAAACATGGTCCCCGAGGAGGAGCTGCAAGGCAACATGCGCTGCGGGCGAGAGACGGCTCGCCGCGGCCAACCGCGAGTTCCCCTGCTCGGCCGGCTAGCGCCGAAGATCGTGGCAGGTTCCCCCGCAAACAGGCTTGCGATAAAGGCCAACGCTGTTCGCGTGGCCGTAGTATCGGAGCCGACCTCGCGGATCATTCGGACTTCAAAATATAATGCGCGTCGCAAGTCCGGGCGCTGCACTAGGACTTCCCGACCGCCAACCTGCGCTGCAGTCTGGCCACGATCAGAGTAGTTACGGGCGAAAGGGCGTGGGCCATTCCATCCACCCCAACCGTCCCTAATAGTTGCCGGAAGGTGGTAGTCCACGAGATCACACGGCTGATAATTGCGGCGTCCTGCTACTGTCGTTCTTGTGCGTCGGGCTCTGCTGGTTTTGGCTACTGCTGTGGCCTGTGTAATGGCTTCAATGCTCTGTGAAAGAATCCTCTGGCGCTTCCGCCCCCGATTGGCGGTGAAGTCCCGGTGGGTCTGGTAGACAGGCTGGTTGTCGGCCACGCAGTGCTTGGCATGGCGACACCCCGTTGTAGAATGCAAAAACAATGCGCACAAATAGGCCTTCGTGCAATAGACGTGTAAAAGCCAATGGACTGTTGTGTTGCGTTGAATCTTCTTCCATGACCTGTAAGGCGTGTCTCGGGATGCCGTTGCATGCTACGATGGCAGTGGCATGCTGGCCTCGGGTACGGAAAAAGCACTGCGCCTGTACCCTTCAGGATGGATTTGGCGGCATCACTGCATAGGGCGCCTGCCCTGTCGGAGTGCAACACGGTAGCTGGGAATCGCTGCGTCCAGCAGCTGCGATATGCGCCGGATACCGCATGCATCATCATGTCGGCAATCTCTCGGCCTGCAGCCCAACGAATGCATCGGTCAATGATGTGAAGCACGATGCCTTGTTCGTAGAGCACCACATTGCACTCGATTTCTCAAATGAGCTTGCCAGGGGGGACTTATCGAAGGCATGACAGGGTTACTTGGTTTCTCCCAGGCTCTGCACTGACGCCATGAATCTACGACTCCCTTCATCGAATTCAATCGTGCGACATCTATTCCTACGCGCAGCAGAATCGCACGCGACTTCGGTTCAGAGGCGCGGCGCACGCTTGAGTGAAGTCCCCGTTGCTCTTACAGCTGAATGTCAAAGTTTCACCAGCCACGTAGTCTCGCACGCGGCAGCGCTTCCGCTGGAGTCGGGGGTGGAAGCGGCGCCGATCCGCTCTTCTCTCGCCCGCGACGCCCCGCGACGCGGAGGGTGTCAGAAGAGCTGCCAGCCCCAGAGCCACTGCGGGCGCCTCTTGTCACGTCGTAGCTGCGAGCACCCACGGTTGGGCCTTGCAGATTGCTGCGTGAGGGGAGAGGTGCACGAGGCCGTGCTACTCCCCATGGTCTCTGTCGTGCTGGTGGTAGCTCAGCTGGCGCAGCCACCTCGTCAAGGAGTCGCCTGGCGCTTCTGCTGGCGAAGCAGCAAGTGCAGGCGCCAATTTCACCGGTGCTGGCGCAGCAGGTTGGGCCTGTCCGCGGGGTCTGGTAGTTGCCACCGTTGGGCAAACCTGCGCTTGCCTGGTGCCAGGAGGTGACCCCGCTTGCTTTTGCCATAGTCCCTTCTGCAATTCGGCCATGCCTAGTCATAGGGTGCCTTGTCGCACCACCGAGATTGACGCGGAGTTCGGTTGCGACTTGGTGAGTTCATGTGAACGTTGCCTATACAAGCTGGGCACCCAAGTCTACCCGAGGGGCGTCGTTAGATGGATCCGCTCTCTGATCGTGGTATAGCAGGATCATCCAGGTCGAATCCAGCACTGCTGGCAAGAAAATAGTTACGTAATGTGTGTCGGCAAACGGATTAATGCCTTGTGCGTAGAGGAAGTTTGCAAGATGGACTGCATCTACAATCAGCAATTCGATCCATGCATGGACTGGGCCGCCTGCGCCAGTTCTCTGTCGCGCACTTGGGCATGTTCACAATTGCCAGAACATCGATTGTTTCCAGCTGGTTTTTCAAGAGTTGCTCGGTGGTTAGCCATCATGCCAATTGGTTCCTTGAGGGGGGTGCCACATGAGTCGCGCAGCACAGTCGAAAACTGGTCTATCACCAGCGCGCAAGTGGCCTTGCGATTGACTTGTGGCGTCTAGGGGGCAATCCCATCGACCCCAGTGCCAACCAGTTGCCCCCTACTGAACATGCGTTGGAAGTCAACTTGCATCGCGGCTACCTCGCCGCAGGAGGCGGTGTGGGGAAGGCCCCCCTGGCGGCGCTGAGACCAAGCATCGCGGTTGGCTCGGGGATGAACGCGCGATGGTGAGCCTGCGGTTCTGCAGTAGGGCTGTAGAAATACTATTGGTGCAGAGCACCTGTTCAGATGGTGTTTCACATCTTGTTGACATCTACACTATTGTTCCCTCCGCAACACAATTTGGACACCCGAAATGGGTACCGAAAGAATGGGCAACATGCCCAACAACAAATGTTGTCCCGAACCAACAGCGGCCGCTGTTGGGCGGGCGGCCTCCTGTCTCGAATGGACACAGGCCGCGGCGGCGCGAACAGCGAGCCCTGTTCAACATGAACAGGAACTGCTGTTGGGCATCGTACCCATTCTTTCGGTGCCCATGTCGGGCGTCCAGACACAAGGCGGGATACGCGGTGAATAGTTCAGCGCGCCCGCCCGCGACACCGCTTGGCAATATCAAGAAGAGGCTGTCGTCATCATCCGACCCCGGCTCTTCCATTAGAACGTCGGAGAACAGCGCGGCACCTCCTTTGCCTTTGAGGTCGTCACCGCAGTCATCGCTGACGTCTTCAACATTATTTGATAGATTGTTCGAGATGGTGTCGGCTTCCCTGTTAGCTTCCAGCTTCTCGTCGTTGATTTTGCACTCATCCTGGCACCAGTTGGCCGCGCTGCTTGCGCGCGCGGCGCGCCCGCCAACGTCGGAAAATAATGAATTTGAGGCGGGCCCTGGCCGTTCCCAACTGGGGTGGAGATCTTTCATATCCGATGGACGCCGCTCGTTCCCCGCGGCTCGACGGTTGCCCGTGTCCGAGCAAACCTGGGGAGGCTGATTCCCAATGCAATCTCGCACATATGTTGCGGACTCTGATTGGTGACGACACTTTCCCATTTCATCCGGTCGATTGGAGCAACACGACGGGCAACGTCGCCCCAACGCGGCCCGACGTCGCTGGACTGCACGTAATTGTGAGCGTTCGCATCATCACGGGCGAACACGTGCAAGTATCCGTGTTCGCTGTCGTCGACTGTAGGTTTACGAAGTAGGTGCACAAACTGTGCTGTCATATGTGATACTTGTGCTGCACCATCTAGCACGTTGCTGGCCGTGCCCGTACCAGACAAGCTGATGATCCTCAATATTCGCACATCTGCATCGCCAAAAGTTTGTCAGTCTTCTCTGGCATGCTGCACATACTTGTATATAAGAGCCTCTTGGCCGCTCATTGGTACGACCAAACTCAATGCCGACATGGCAGGAACCTATCAGGATATCTCTGGGCCCTCTAAACGTTGAGGAGCATCTTGTATAGGAAGTAATTTCCAAAAGTATCCAGGTGGTCTCATTGTGACTAGTTGCGCCCTGAGAGCGCGCGATTTAGTGAGGAGATCACGCATTCTCTCGCAGCGTGGCCCAGTCCGTTTACCGGGCAATCTGAGACGCCAGTCAGCGGGCGTGGCCACAAAGAGCAATCCGTAGTCTCCTGAGAGTATGCCTCCAAGGCATGGCGCCCCCATCGATGTCATCGCGGCACTCTGAAAAACAAATACGACCACACCTGTAGCCTCGCGCATGTCGTCCATGACCAACGCTCTGGAATGATAGGACTCATCGATTGTTGTTAAGCGCGTGTCCACGCGGTTCTTTGCCATAAACCACGCGTCCGCGCCTCGGACCACCTTGGGGCTGCAAGCGGACTCGGGCAGCAGGCCCGACTGCCCCCGTCAGCGGGGGACATATATGTGGGGTGGGATACCCGGCGTCTCGTCGCTGGAGCATGTCCACCCCCCGCTCGTGCCCTGCTCGGCGGTGTTGCACGCCCACGGGCTAGGGCCCCCGATGTAAAAGACCTGTGGCCTGGGCGCGGCTGCCATGGATATGCCGGGGCCACCTGCGAGCCGGCCCCTCGCCTCCTCCAGATCTGGATTGAGAGAGATCGTTGCGAGGTCTGGATCCCACTCGTCAGCTGCCCCCTTCACTTGATGGTGGATGCCCCCCAACAGCGCGCGCGTCATCTCATGGCGACTCACCGGGCGATCGGATCGATACCCATGGTGCATTGCGAAGCTGACCCTCATAGCGACAGCATGGTCGACTGCCTGACCCATGAAGCGATGCAGCGCCTCGTGGGTGGTTATATTCGACGGTGTCCTGGCATGCCTGGGACATCTGTCCGCTGTCGGCTTCTGCCTCGGGCTGGGAAGGACTCCCTGCGCTGACATGCGCTGAGGTCTCCGCCGCTGACTGGCCCCCTGAACTGGGAGCGGCCACCCCGCAGTTGGAACGCGGGATGGCCAGGTGCCCCGAGGCCTGGTCCAGCGCCAGGACCTGCGCGCCCCTGCCGGGCCGCGCCCTGTAAATGCACGAGCCTGGGAAGATAATGCGTTCCTGGATCAAGATCGCCCTCTATGACTGCATGGGGGCAAGGTCAAGAATGGCCGGCAGGTCTGCGCCAGATCCTTCGGCGACCTTACCAACGAAGGCGCCCGCCACCATGGGCGGCGGCTCGCTGCGACGTCGGCACTTGCACGCAATCTTGACAGGCCCAAAAATCCAGCACGCAGCTGCGCCACTGCCAACTCAGTTGACGCACGACAGCCTTTCTAAGCCAAGGACCCTCGGCAGGTGCGAGATGGGCCGTCAAACTCCCATGCAGCATCGATTCCGATGATATTGATGTTCGAACCAATGTCCACCAACATGCTGAGTTTGCCGGGGACCAATGATTTCAGTCTGCCAGAAGCATGCACGTGCTGAATGCCAGCTGGGGTCCAGATTGCGCGCGTTTCCGCACCCGTCTGCCTCTGCACCCCTCCGCCGACGGATGATGCACTGGTTTCTCGAGAGACTCAGAGTCGCATGATTCCAGTTGCTCGTAAAGGCATGGAATTCATCCGCAGCGGCATGCTCACGACCCCCTGCCCAGTCGGCGCGCGCGCGGGTGTTGAGCGGTTCGGTTAGCACGCTGGTTGCTTCACCAGTGGCGCGGACTTCGTTGTCCTGCAGCATGAAAGCTGCGGACTGTTCACGCAATGCACTTTCTGCTTCCACTGCTTGGTCCATGCTCGCATCTCTAGATGGGGAGTCCACCCTCATGCTCTTGGCCGAGCGTGGTCTGCGGTGGCGTCGTGACCCCCTGTTGTTGTTGCTGTTCCAGGCGATCCAGAAAAGGGTTGCTGAATGGCTTTGGCATCGTTCCCGCATCTTGAATTTACGGGGCGGTCACTGCAGGTGCCCCCGCATCGTATAGAAAAGGGATCGGTGGCCATTGCTGGGGACGTTGCCGGCACGTGGTTGCTAGTGGTCGAGCTTTTTGTAGGAATCGACATCGAAACTTCATCCAGCCCCTTGCGCAGGTCAGAGATCTCCTGAGCCTGCTGGATGGCAACTGCCGCTGAGATGTTCGATGTGCCGATGCGTCCCGCATAGGGGTGCTCTGCCGCGACGATGCCCGGCCCCCTGCAAATCGCACGCGGGGCCTCTACATGGGCCCCTGCCCTTCCTCTTGACACGTGTGCCCGAGCACTGCGGCCCCAGCGTTCTGCGCGGCGCAGTCTCCGCATTTTTTCGCGCGAGACGAATGACTCGTTACACGCAGCGCACTGCGCGAAGGATACATCCGACACTATAGGCGCATCCGAGTTCGGGCGCGCCCGCCCTTGCCGTTGCAGCGCGGGCCCCGATGCCTCGCACGGAGAGGGCGGCGGCCCGCGCCTGGACCTTAGAGTCGACCCCGCGGTCTGCACGAGGCCGCGCCGTGAGTTGTTGACCATGCGTTGCGAGCGCCTGGCGTTCCTATCGCGCGCGGCCCTCTGGGCTTCTTCCGCAGCTTGCATGCTTGCTGGAATCGTCGTATGAAAAACGTGCAAATATGTAGGCGCGCTGCTAGCAAGTGGGTTAATCTCAAGCGCAGATGGTTGCACAACTGCATCTGGGTCAGCTGGCGACGGCCGGCAACCCACGTGCATCCGACACGCGCCGCCTGCAAGCCGTAGAAATCATCCACCATGTCCCGCGCCATTTGGTCGTGGGCCAACTGGCCCACCATTGGCGTTCCATTGATCTCGGCAACGTGCTCGGGGAACAGCGGCTGATCCATCGGCGGCGGAGCCCGCCCTTGGAATGGAAGGCGCGCTGGACGCGCAGCGAACGCGAAGGAACGAATAGCAGCCTGTCCGGACGGTATGCCGATGGACTCGCGTCTGCGCGCCACTCCCAGGGCGGCGTCCAGTTGTTCCGATCTGTTGCATCCACTCCGAGCAACCTCATCTCAGACATGGCTGACAGATGTTGTTGTTGCATGAATTTCTGTTGCTCAAGTGCCGGCTGCCTGTGTCCAGGCTTGTCTGTCGTTGGGGCTGCCATCGACGAGCTGGTTCGACTGCCAGTGACCTGGCCTCGGCGTGGAAGGCCAGAAGGCGTCGCTGCCCTACTAGCAACTGCCAGGTCGGGGCGCTGGCGCAGCATGGCCATGCGCTGCATGAGGCCCTCGTTGCTCGTCGATGCTACTAGTAGGCCATTGGGCGCGTCCGCCCCCGACGCCGGGCTTGGCTCGGACCTTAGCTGACCGCATGCCGTGGGATCGAACCTAGTGGAGCCAGCGATTGATGTTGCTGGTCTGAAGCTCGCTGGCGGCCCTGCCGGCGCGTCGCTCGGGGCGGCCGCCCAAGGGCCATGCCTTCCGAAAGAAGCAGACAGAGACGGCATGTCGCTGGATGGTGGCATCATCCAGGAGGGTGAGCTGGCGTCGGTCGGCAGAGCTGCCGGTGGCCCTGCATTGTTGGCGCGGCCATGCCAGCAGGTGCCCCCGCATCCAGTAACAGGCTAACAATGACTTTTGGGCCAAAAGTGTTCTTCGCCGAGATAACCCATGGGCGCGCGGCCACCCCGACGCCGCGCGGCGATTCAGGCTCGAACCCACAATTGTCCACGGTCATCGGCCAGCCCAATTGTTGCCCGCTGGCGCCATGGAAACTGGAGATTATGCCAGACGCTTCTCCGCTCGAACTTGGGATTCAACGCAAATTGCATGATGTGCTTGGTCGGAATGATACCGTCGAAACCGTTCGTCAAACGCACGTCGCTGGCGGAGCGCCACACCATCGCTCCATCCCGTAATGGGCGTGGGAGATGCGGGCATCCGTGCAAACTGCCTGCCGTGTCTTCCGCGTGGATTGCGATCTGCACGACGGGGCAGTCCGTGCTCGACGACTCCACTCAGCAATTCCCACTCGGTTCCGTGTATGAAGAACCTAGGGGCTCCGTTCTGCGCATCGGGATGCCTGCCTACACGCGATACTTCAGTACGAAGTGACTCTGAGCATAATACGCCAGGGAACAATTGCCCACTAGCGGCGCGCGATGGGACATCCTCGTCGCTGCGCGCGCATGTACCTAAAGGCGGTTCTTCATGGCACCCGAACTGTCAATCATGTTACCTATGTGTAGGAGCAACCGTGTGAAATAGTCCTGCTCCTGGTGATGCATCCACCGACAAACCATGCCAAACCTTTTCCACCCTAAACATGAAACCAGAGCATCTGAAACCACGACCCAGTCACCATGGCAAAACCATGTCCAACATGCCTTCTCCGATCGCTCCTCATGGACACCAGTATGCGCCTGCAGTTGTGGTACCACCACTCAGGCAGAGCAGTCATGTCATGCTGGCGTGGCAGCTGATTGAATATAAAACCCCTTGTCATCGGTCTCTAGATTCGGAATATTCTTCTGAAGTTGAGGGGGTGAACGTTGCGCCGTTCATTGCGCAACCTTTGCTTCTCTGATTCGGCGGCGGTCTGCGTCGGCGATGTGCATTTGTCACGGCTATGATCCTCCTCGGAAATTGCCCCACTGACCTGGGCGCGTCCGCGGGCGCGCCCGCCCCTACTGGGATATCTGGGCCATCTAGCTTCGACGAGCGCAGCCTTTGACCTCGGCTTGAGTAGCATGGCCGGTGGCCCAGCAGATGACGAGGCCGCTGCAGACGACTCGGCAAGCGTTTCAGCCGGCGGTCCGCCCTGGAATTCTGCCCGCGCGGCACCGATGAGCCTCGCCGCTTCTCTTTGCTCCTGGCTGGAGTGGCCCCGCTTTGAAGCCTTCTGGCTTGGGCTGTGGCTACTTACCGGCTGGTAGTTTTTTTTTGTTTTTGTTTTTTTTTGTTGTTCTGTTTTTTTCTCTCTGGCGGGCCGCCAGCGCCCTGGCTTTTGGTTTTTTGTGGGTCCTTTTTCTGGGGTGGCCAGATCTCCTATCTCATTTAAGTTCTTCATCGCTGCGGGGTCGAAAGGCGCACCAGGCGCTGACTCGTCTCTGCCCGTTGCCGAGCTTGATCTCCCAGTCCGCGCTGCAGGGGGGCGAGGGTGCCCAGTCGCCGCGATAGACTGGGCCATCCTGAGACTCCGCAGACCTCGCGGCAGCCAGTTGCTCGGGCAGAGATGTGGAGCTGCCTCCAAAGCGGGCGGCCTTCTTTCTGATTTAACTTGAGCGCCTCCGCGATGGGCCGCAATCCTTCCCCACGTCGCTGCCGGGCCCCCCCCCTAGCACCGCCTCTTGTCCTGGGCGCGTTTCCTTTGCAGGGGCCGCCTTTGAATTGACGATATCTGCGCCCCCTGGGCGCGCCCGCCCACCTTCTCGCCGGGGCCGCCCTCGCCCTCGCCCTGGGCGCGCCCGCCCGGTGGCCCGGCAGGCGAGGTAGATGCAAGTGGCCGCTCCCCCTGGCATTCTTCCTCTTCTTCAATGCGGTCGCCCGCAGCCCCGGCGGACGGCGGCGGAGACGCGGGGGGTTCGGCCAAGGACATTCCAACAATCTGCCCCGTCGTGTTCAGTTCGCGCTGGCGGAGTTTACTGCGACCTCTACTGTCACGCACCTCAACCAGATCTATATTCCGCCGCTGCCAGCGCCAATCCTAGTTGTAGATCTTGACAATAAAATCATCGCCCGCTTCCGAGTCAGTTTCAGCGCCCTGGGCTTACGCATCGGTCGATGGATGCGGCCGCCCTTCCGGCCACGCCGTCACCGCGTCCGGGGCGCCGCAAGGCGACCGCCATGATTGACTGTGAGATGGGCGGCCCGCGGGGCAATTGCGGCGGCGGCGACTGCGAGGCGGGCGCGGACGCAGGAGGTGGGACCTGCGAGCTTGGATGACATCTCGCTTGCACGCGCGCCTCGACCCGCGGCGATCCGACGCCTTGATGGCGCGGTTCCTATCATCGCGAGTCGCGTGTCTCAAAGACCACGCGCGGCGACTTCTGAGTAGCCCTGTTCGAGGCCGAGCGCCTGCCAGTTATCTCCATCCACCCGCCCGCACCCCTTTCCAGAGGATGAGTACCTTGCCCCCGGCCCGTCTCGCTAGAGCTCGCCCCGCGCGCGGGCCCTGCAGACTGAGCACGGCCCCTGCCCTTGGAAGGGCCCGCCGCGCGTGGGCGACTACGACCTCGACCTGGACCGCCCAGGCCCGGGCTTTGTTTGCCGGGCTTCCCTAGCGCGCCCGCAGTGGGAAGCGCCGCGGCGTTGCGGCCGCGGCGACTGCTTCCTGCGTCGCCTTTTCATGGGCCACCCGAACCGGCGGGGGATTTCTCTGGCCTTGCTCCACATCAGAAACGCGATAGCGCGGGCCTGCCCCCGCCCCGCAGCAGCCGGCCCCTCCTCCGCGAAACCAAAAAACATCCGGATTGGGAGAGCGGTGGAGTCTCGCCTGATCGTGCCCGACCTGTTCCATTATGTAGACGTCGGTGGCAAGCGCGGTCTCGCCCGAATCGCACCGCGCGCGCCCGCGCCAGGGCGCGCCGGGCAAGTCCTCAATGGGCGGGTCGAACAGCTCCGCGACCCCGTCGCGCAAGCACTCGGCGCAGCACTCGACTGACATGGCAGCGTCGGAGAAGTGAGCCATCAAAAACCAAGCGGGACTTGATTGGGCGAGGCGGGCGATCGAGTTCGATGGAATCAACGTACTCGATGACATCCGCATCGGATTTCCCTGAGCCGAGAAGTACGGACCCATCCGCCCTCTTGCCCCCATTGGGACACTGCGCTTGGAAGTTTCGGCCGATTCCGCAGAAATTGCGTGTCATTCGTTTTCAACTCTTGTCCGTTGGATTGAGCATGCGCCCCCTGTCTTTACCTGAGATATGCCTGCGACCCTCGCCTCTGCCTCTGCCTCCTAGAAACAAGTCCTCAAAGTCGTGGTCTGTCAGGTGAGTCGGCAATGCGCCGTGCAATCTGCGGTTGCGCCCGCCATTTTTGCCGCGACCCCCACCTTTTCCGGAAGAAGACACGACGTGCAGATCGCCCAAATCTCCAGGCGGGTTTCATCACATGCCGCCTTTTACCTTCTTTTGGCGCGATGATGACCTAAGCATAGGCACTGCGTTGCTGCATCATCGCATCAGGTAGATCTGACCAACCGAGATTGCCAGCACCCGCAGAGTAGACCGCACCGGAAGCCGCGGCTGGGAGAAGACCCCCAGAGGGTGGCCGCTTCAGATGGCGCGTAGCTGGCAGCCGCTGGCCAGACCATGTTTGGGCCAGAAAAGTCGGCTCTCCGTCATTCCAGATGATATTCGACATGGCTACCAGTGCGACGCTTACTCCGGCGTGACAGGCGCCCGCGTTGCGCCCGATGAAGATGCCCCCGATGTTTCCTCGAGAACGCTCAGCCAAGTGCCCATGGCTGCGCATTCGCTCCAGGAGTTGGCCGCATTCTTGCTGGGCACGGGGAACATGGTGGTTCAGCGGTTGCGGCAGCAATGCTGGTTGGAGAATGCCGACTTCCGAAGAACAGAATATACTCAGAGTAAGGATCTGGGAATTGGGCATGTATAAGCACGCTGAATCTGCCCCCAGCCCGGCCACCTCGAATCGGGCCAGCGCTAAGTCGATGCGTTCGCCCCGCATCGACCCTGAATTCGGTGAGTGCTATCCCCGAGGTGAGCTGTCGCTCGTCCTCCAGGGGTTCAAATTTGGCGCGCTTCGTAGGTACATGATGCACGTAATTCCGTCGGTGCGTCTACCCTGTAGAATGAGGCCATGGTTGATTATGGTGGACGGCGCCCTCATGGCGAGTGTCCTAGCCAGGCCCCCTAGGCCGCGCTGTAACGCCGCGGCATGCCGCGGTGGAGTCACACTTCCGTTCACGACGTTAAGCCATGCGTGCGCTTCGCGAACAAAGTCGCGGAAGGGTGCGCCGCCTGCGAGGTCCCAGATGGGAAGGCGCCCATATAGTTCCAAGCGTAGCAACCTTGACATACTGCGCGGTCACGTTGTAGCTGATGATGTCAGGTTTCGCGTCGCTGGTGATTGTCGGGTCGGTCGTGTTGCGACTGGGTGTCTGGTCTCACGAGGCCGTCAGTATGCGGATAGGTATACGTATTTGGCTTGTGCGTGGCGTATGCCCAAGCGGTGGGGAGATGGAGGTGTCGGGCTGTAAGCTACCAGCTGGTTAAAGAGCATTAGGGGCGTAGTGGCTGAAAGCCAGTGCCGTCGGCTATTCCACGGTGCGGCGGTAAGTTGAGATGTACAAAACTCATGATGTAAGAACCAACCACATAAAGATGTAGCCAGATCCACTACCAAGTGAAAAGTAAGGGTGGAAACTTTGTCCATGAGGTCAGAAGGTGAGAGCCCTACTATTAGGATAGCGTCGGCGGCGTATCGAGGTATATCATGGCAAGCATCATGAGGGACAAGCGACAAGCCATGGGAAGCAGAAGTGGATCATTGATAAGCGTGGCCGTTGTCTGATACAACGACCCGGATAGAGTTACACTGTCGTCCAACTAGCAAATCGGGCTGCGCAGCCTTGAGCCAGGACTGTGGCGGGTATAGCATGCGCTCTACGACCCCACCTTAAACCTTGTTCACAGTCAAGATGGCCTCCCAGACGGCCCAAGAGGGTCCGAGATGCCTCCAAGTCCGCCGAAGAAGCCAACAAGACAACCCAAGATGGCTCCAAGATGGCCCAAGACAGCCCAAAAGTTCCCAAAGAGGTCTCCAAGACGGCCCAAGAGGCCCCCAAGAGGTCCTCCAGGAAGGCCCGAAGATGCCAAAATCATTGATTGTCAATTTTAGCAATTGTTTTCGGCAGTCTTGCGGCCCGAGACGGCCCAGAGCACCCAAAGATCGCCCCATGATCGCCCAAGAAGCGTCAAGGATGGCCCCAGGACGGCCCAATGGGCCCACCAAGACGGTCTCAGAAGGGCCGCAAGACGGCTCAAGAACCCTCCAAGGCCCGAGGCCCCCAAGATGCCTCCAAGAGGATCCCAAAAAGCTCCCAGGAGGCCACAAGAGGGCCCAGGAAGATCCCAGAATGTGTCTCTTCCTCCACCTCCTCCTCCCGTTCCTCCTCCTCCTCCTCCTCCTCCTCCTCCTCCTCCCCCACTTGCTCCTCCTCCTCCTCCTCCTCCTCCTCCTTTTCCTCCTCCTCCCCCTCCTTCTCCTTCTCCTCCTCCTCCTCCTCCTCTTCCTCTTCCTCCTACTCCTCCTCTTCCTCCTCCTCCTCCTCCTCCTCCGCCTCCTGCTCCTCCTCCTCCTCTTCGTCCTCTTCCTCCTGTTCGTCCTCCCCCTCCTCCTCCTGATCTTCCCCGCCATCCTCCCCCAAATGTTTCCGACGGGTGTCCACAACGGCTAGGGGAACACATGGCCCGACAACCTGGCAGAACTCTTGCCACAACGCTCAACCACATGTGACCAGGGCCGATTCGCGGGAGACTTCGAAACGGCTCCATTGAGCGTGGAGCTTGTGCCGAAAGGCTGAGGAGAAGGCTGGGGAATCTGTAAAACGATGTGGGAATGACTCTGCCGGCGAACTATCACGACGCAGCGGCGACCACTCGGAAATCCGCATCACCGTATAAACCCCCAGATCTCGGCTGAGAGGTGCAGGACGGTGCCAGGGAGGGGTGGGTGAGAGGAGGCCGGAAAGGGGCGGCACTGGAGACCTGATTACGCGCCACACGCATCGGCCACATAAATTGGTCTGACAGCCGCCGACTCTCCTCCTCCTCCTCCTCCGAACAAAACGGACGGCACGGAAGACCTGCCCTGGCGACTGCGCCCAGGAGAACGTGGAATCGACACAAGACAAGGCAGCCCCCCCCCCAGAAGCCCCTTTCCCGAAAACACAGCCCCCTTAGAAAGTGATCGGAGAGAAGAGGAGGGAGAGGGAGGGAGGAATTGGACGAATACGACGACGACCCTCCGAGGGGGGAGGCTCGGCGGCGGCGCGCGGCCCACTTGGGATGGCGGTCAGGTGCTCGCTCGGCAGGCTGACGTCGCTCAGGTGCGAGCTCGGCACGCGCGCTCCCTTCGCGGGCTGGCAAAGCTCGCATGACGCCGTCAAATTCAGCCCCGAGTCCGAGGTCTTCGGACGTGTTCGTCGGTTCCCGGCGGTTTTCCCGCCTCAGGATGCTCTCCAGCAGCTGCGCCTCGCCAGGGCTGCCGGGATCGTCCCGGGCGGCCTCCGGAGGCTCGAACCATGGCCCCCTCGCAGGGCTCGCACAACGCCCCAGCAACCGTAACACGAGCACGAACAACCGTAGCAGCAGCAGCGCAATGGGGGACCCGAGGCGAAATGGCGTCCAACTCGACTCGGCTCAGGGGCGGGATGGGAAAATAAAAAACTAATGAGGAACGGTATGGAAAATGTGCTTCGCGATCGGAGACGCCTGTCCCAGGGCGGCTGGAGAAACTGTCTAACCGCCCTGGGGCAACATGTTGTACCGTTCTCTGTCCGTCAAGAAACGATGGTACGGTAGCCGCAGCGGCGCGTGAAATTCTGATCCCAGCCTTTTCCAGGTGGTGCGCGAACAATATCGCACAACACCTCAGACAAACCACCATGGGACCACCGCCCTGCACGATAATGTTACGCAGTACGTCGCAGTTCACCTTCACCAGGACGCTCGCCGAACAGGCCACCTGAACAGAGAAGAGCAATGCAGAAGAGAAAATGACGGAAGTGACGAAGGGGAGGGGAGGGGCTGGATGGCGCCAGAAAAAAAAACGGGCACTGGATGCTGCGGGGACAACATTCCGATGGCTGCCAGGGCGAGAGATCGTTCTGGCAAGGCCAAACCTCGTTCAGCCGCGTCCCCCCCCCGGGGCGGCGAAGAAGCGGCATGAACAAAAAACCGTCAAAGAGGACGACGCGTCCGTCGTCCCATGGCTGCACCAATGGATACTGTGTTGACAATTTGGCGAACTGTCCGTTACAAACATGTACCACATGGCAATTTAATGTCAAACAACGGGAACACGATACCTGGTAGCCAAAATCTCGCGTCAAGTGCGATAGTGGCCGATGACCGATTTGTTGTGCAGTGAATGTATGGCCGACTTGTCACACAAGAAATACGATATGCACGCAGCTGACTGACCAGAGCAATCCACACTGACTCAGCAGCATCAGCTGAGTGACACATCAGTTGATAATTTCGGACAGGGGCCTGCTGTGATTGAGAAGGCTTGAAAAATCTGGAAGATGGAAATATTGAAAGAACTATCAATCTGGGGATCTTGGGCTGGGATACTGGAAGATTGAAAGATCTTTCAACATGGTGCCTGCGGACTGTACGTTGGATAGAATGAAATATCGTGACGAAACGGATCGTTTTTTCTGGCGGCTTACATTCTGTGCGACGAAACCATGGGAAAGTCGTTGCTACGCCTACGGTGTGGAACGCAAAACAACGGCCCGAGCATCACGCCGAGATATTTCGGGGCTTTTCAGTCGAGATCTGATATGAACCCCAAACCATCGAGGGTGGCAAGCGGGCGGGTGACGAAAGAAAGAAGCGGGGCTTGGGCACAAACATTTTGGACATGGACGGGGGTTAAAAACAATAAACCTCAACGCCTCACAACTTCGCACGTCATCTCCGCGCACCGCACGCCCATGACTAGAAGATCCGTTTTTCTACCGCCTGACCTTTTGCGCAACGAAGCCGTGGAAAGTCGCTACGACGCCTACGGTGCGGAACGCAAAACAACAGCCCGAACATCGCGCCGAAACATCTCGGGGCTCAGCAGTTGAGATCTTTTCGATTCCCTACCTAGGCTCTGCCTAGAAGGGTTCTTACCCTCTGTCTTAAAGGGGCCGGGCAGTGGATATCGCCCCGGGCGGTTCCCCCAGCATCCGCCCCGCGGTTCCCCCAGTTACGTCCCATCAGCTAAGCATAGCATAGCATAGCATAGCGCAGCATAGCGTAGCATAGCATAGCAAAGCATAGCATCGCATAGCTTAGCATAGCACAGCGCAGCATGGCATAGCATAGCTGAACACAGCATAGCATAACATAACATAGCGCAGCATATCATAGCATATCATAGCATAGCGCAGTATAGCATGCTATCATATCATATCATAGCAACGAATGCTGCTTTCCTATGGGTTCCAACTTGTAGGTAGGGTCGCACTGGGGTAGTATACATACATATATGTATATCTATATACATACATACTAGAACCGGAGCGCGCGCTTCGCGCTGTACGATCTTGGACAACGCTATCAAGCACAGGCGCGCGACGGCATCTGAGGAGCTTCTGGGGTGTTCCGCATGCTTTGTCAACTGGCTGTTGGAGGCACCTCTTGGGTGCCTCTTGGGGGGGGCGTCTGCGGGTCCCTTGGGGGCATCGGTTCTGTAATCTGAAGCCGTCATTGGCCGTCCTTGCTGCGTGGAGGCCCGACTTGAGGCCACCTGCGGCCAGATTGAGGCAATCCGGAAGCCTCCCGGGGGCCTCCTGGAAGCAGTTTTGACGCATCAAGGGCACTCTTGGGCTATTTTGAAACCTCTTGGACGTCTCCTAGGGGCCTTTTGGGCCCTCGGGAAGCTTTTGGGGTCCTCTTGCGGCCTCATGTGGGCCTTTCGGGGGGAACGCTCTGCTGTTGGGTCGCGTTCCCCTTCTTGGGCCTCTCTTGGGGCTCTTGGGGCCCTCTCGGGCCGTCTTGGGCGCCTCAAGCACCGTCTTGGGGCCCTCGCGGGCCGTCTTGGGGCCCTCTTGGAGGCCTCTTCCTCTATATTGGAGCGGTATTGGAAGCCTCTTGGGCCGTCTTGGAGCATCGGGATGCCAAAAGGCCAAAAAAAATCTAACCCGTCAAAACCCAATCGTAAAACAATGAGTTGTGCCTCTTGGGGCCACCTTGGGAGATCTCTTGGAACCTCGTCGGCCCTCTTGGGAGCTTCTTGGGGGGCCTCTTGGGACTTCCCGAGAACCTCTCGGGGTAGAAAGCTCGGATTCTCAGTTCGTGTTTCCCTTCTTGGGCCTCTCTTGGGGCCGTCTTGGGGCCCTCTCGGGCCTTCTTGGGCGCCTCAGGCACCGCCTTGGGGCCCTCGTGGGCCGCCCAGGGCCCTCTTGGAAGCCTCTTCGGCTATCTTGGAGCTGTCTTGGAGGCCTCTTCCTCCTCCTCGTCCCCCTCCTCCTCCTCCCACTCCAACTCTCTCTCCTCCTGATCTTCCTCCTCCCCCTGCAGCGTGTTCCGGAAGGCTCCCGCCGGAACATGCTGTGCACAAGTGCTGTCACTGCTCCCGCCACAGTGCCCTGGGTGGTGGGTCAGAGGCCTCATGGGTGTTGGTTTGGATCTCGTGGTTGGCCTGTCGGGGACGTCGTGAAGGCAGTTTCGCAGCTTCTCGGTAGCCGTTTTGGGACCGTTGTGGGGCCTCCTCGGGGCTGTTTTGTGGCCTCTTTAGGCCTCGTTTGGGCCTCCTGGGTGCCTCTTGGGGGCCTCCTGGGGCCTCTTGGGGGCTCCTTGGGGCCTCCTGGGGCACTCTTCAAGCGGGAGGGTCGAATGTTGGAGTCGTGGTCCCCCTCTTGGGCACATCTTGGGGCTGTCTTGGGACTCTGTTGGGCTGTCTTGGGCGACTCTGGGGCCGTCTTGGGGCCCGCTTGGGCCGTCTTGGGGCGCTCTTGGGGGCCTATTGAGCCGTCTTGGAACGTCGGACAGCCGAAAAGGCTGGAAGGCCAAAATCGTTCGAAAACATCCGTGAAATAAACGATTTCGGCCTCTTGAAGCGCTGTGGAGAGGCGTCTTGAAGCGTCGTGGAGTGCCTTGGGGGGCCTCTCGGGCCGTCTTGGGCCTATCTTGGGCGTCCTGGAGCGGTCTTTCGGCGACTCGGGGCCCGCTTGGGCCGTCTTGGGAGCTTCTGGAGGCCCTCCTGAACTATTTTGGACCTCCCCGGCCGCCCCGTCCTCCCACGGGGGGTCGGAGGCGGCGGCCCAGGACGCGGAAACCCTTTAAAAACACATGGAAAATGAGACCCAGTACTCCCATGCCCCCTCGGGGCAGCCGCCCTGGGCGCCCGGGCGTCGTGCACGTCTGCGGCCAGATTGATGCAATCCGGAAGCCCTCCGGGGGCCTCCTGGAAGCAGTTTTGACGCATCGAGGGCACTCTTGGGCTATTTTGGAACCTCTTGGACGTCTCCTGGGGGCCTTTTGGGCCCTCGGGAAGCTTTTGGGGTCCTCTTGCGGCCTCATGTGGGCCTTTTGGGGGGAACGCTCTGCTGTTGGGTCGCGTTCCCCGTCTTGGGCCTCTCTTGGGGCTCTTGGGGCCCTCTCGGGCCGTCTTGGGCACCTCAAGCACCGTCTCGGGGCCCTCGCGGGCCGTCTTGGGGCCCTCTTGGAGGCCTCTTCCTCTATATTGGAGCGGTATTGGAAGCCTCTTGGGCCGTCTTGGAGCATCGGGATGCCAAAAGGCCGAAAAAATTCAAACCCGTCAAAGCCCAATCGTAAAACAATGAGTTGTGCCTCTTGGGGCCACCTTGGGAGATCTCTTGGAACCTCGTCGGCCCTCTTTGGAGCTTCTTGGGGGGCCTCTTGGGACTTCCCGAGAACCTCTCGGGGTAGAAAGCTCGGATTCTCAGTTCGTGTTTCCCTTCTTGGGCCTTTCTTGGGGCTGTCTTGGGGCCCTCTCGGGCCTTCTTGGGCGCCTCAGACACCGCCTTGGGACCCTCGTGGGCCGCCCAGGGCCCTCTTGGAAGCTTCTTCGGCTATCTTGGAGCTGTCTTGGAGGCTTCTTCCTCCTCCTCGTCCCCCTCCTCCTCCTCCACTCCAGCTCTCTCTCCTCCTGATCTTCCTCCTCCCCCTGCAACGTGTTCCGGAAGGCTCCCGCCGGAACATGCTGTGCACAAGTGCTGTCACTGCTCCCGCCACAGTGCCCTGGGTGGTGGGTCAGAGGCCTCATGGGTGTTGGTTTGGATCTCGTGCTTGGCCTGTCGGGGACGTCGTGAAGGCAGTTTCGCAGCTTCTCGGTAGCCGTTTTGGGACCGTTGTGGGGCCTCCTCGGGGCTGTTTTGTGGCCTCTTTAGGCCTCGTTTGGACCTCCTGGGTGCCTCTTGGGGGCCTCCTGGGGCCTCTTGGGGGCTACTTGGGGCCTCCTGGGGCACTCTGCAAGCGGGAGGGGCGAGGCAGGGGGCCCCAGGACAGGTGCCTCGACCCCCCATGGCGGGACGGGGGGGGCCTGGAGCCTCCCGGGAGCAGCCCAGGCGGCCCAAGAGTGCCCCAAGAGCGCTCCACGACAGGCCCAGCAGGCTCCAAGAGGCCCAAGAGGGCGCCAAGAGGGCCCCAAGATGCCCAAGATAAGCCCAAGACGGCCAAAGAGGCCCCCAAGACGCTCCAAGAGGCCTCCAAGAGGCCCCCCCAGAGGGCCCCAAGAGGCCAAAATCGCTAATTTTACTAAGGTTTTGGACACATTTTGCCTTTCCCGCCTTTTCAGCTTTGCGACGCTCCACGACGGCTCACAGGCCCCCCGCGGACGCCCCAAGACAGCCCAAGAGGCCTCCAAGAGGGCCTGAAGACGGCTCTGTTGGGCTGTCTTGGGCGACTCTAGGGCCGTCTTGGGGCCCTCTTGGGCCGTCTTGGGGCGCTCTTGGGGGCCTATTGAGCCGTCTTGGAACGTCGGACAGCCGAAAAGGCTGGAAGGCCAAAATCGTTCGAAAACCTCCGTGAAATTGACGATTTCGGCCTCTTGAAGCGCTGTGGAGAGGCGTCTTGAAGCGTCGTGGAGTGCCTTTGGGGGCCTCTCGGGCCGTCTTGGGCCTATCTTGGGCATCCTGGAGCGGTCTTTCGGCGACTCGGGGCCCGCTTGGGCCGTCTTGGGAGCCTCTGGAGGCCGCCCTGGACTATTTTGGACCTCCCCGACCGCCCCGTCCTCCCACGGGGGTTCTTCGGGGCTGTTTGGGAGCCTCTTGAAGCATCATTTGGGTCTCCTGGGTGCTTCTTGGGGGTTTCCTGGGGCCTCTTGGGGCCCCTTTGGGGCCTCCTGGGGCCCTGTGGAGGCGGGAGGCTCGAATTTCCGGTTCGCAGTTCCCCTCTTGGAGCCCTCTTGGGGCCGTCTTGGGGCTCTCTTCGCCCGTCTTGAGCGCGTTTTGGGCCGTCTTGGGGCCCTCCAGAGCCGTCTTGAGCCCCTCTTGGAGGCCTCTTGGGCTCTCTTGGGGCGTCCGCGGGGGGCCTTTGAGCCGTCGTGGAGCGTCGGAAAGCTGAGAAGGCGGGAAAAGCAAAATGTGTCCAAAACCTTCGTAAAATGAACGATTTCGGCCTCTTGAAGCGCTCTGGAGAGGAGTCTTGAAGCGTCGTGGAGTGCCTTGGGGGGCCTCTCGGGCCGTCTTGGGCCTATCTTGGGCGTCCTGGAGCGGTCTTTCTGCGACTCGGGGCCCGCTTGGGCCGTCTTGGGGGCCTCTGGAGGCCCTCCTGGACTATTTTGGACCTCCCTGGCCGCCCCGTCCTCCCATGGGAGGTCGGAGGCGGCGGCCTCCGAGGCCCAGGACGCGGAAACCCTGTAAAAACACAGGGAAAATGAGCCCCGGTCCCCCCATGGGGGGTGGAGGCACCTGTCCTGGCCCCCCCGGCCTCGCCCCAAGGGATATACATATATATATATATATACACATATATATATATATATATGTATATATATATATATATATATATATGCACACACACACACATACATGCATGCATGCATACATACATACATACATACATACATACATACATACATACATACATGCATGCATGCATGCATGCATGCATGCATACATACGTACGTACGTACGTACGTACGTACGTACATACATACATACATACATACATGCAGACAGACAGACAGACAGACAGACAGACAGACAGACAGACATACATATATATTCCAAATATGTCCCAAAGCTGGCGTGTGCCAGTTCACACATTTAGGTGGGGCGAACGCCAGGGCGCCAGAAGGGTTCCCGCGACCGCGTGACACAGAGCGACGGGAACCGAGAAATTGTTCAAACGCAAACTCCCTGGGGATCTACGACTCGGGCCAGGCCCACGGAGCCCTTGAAGGTCCCGATAACAGATTCCCGAGCAGAAAAAGAGCGCAGGAAGGCGATATCTACTCCCGAAAGCGCCACAGGCACGTTGATACAGAAATCGCACCGCATTCGAAAGTTTGAGAGCCGTCGCCTGTGATGTGCTTCAGTTGCAGTGGGTGCCAAGGATGGGCACGGACATCCCCGCGCAGGCGCGGAGAATACGGTAAACGCGATTGAGCGCAGCTGTGCGCCAGCCACTCTCGGCGAACGCACCTACGACGCGCCCGCGGAAGATGTCTGACACCGGCGCGCCCGCAAGAAAACCATGCGAAGCAGGGCTCAGACATCTCACCTGGGAACCACTTCTACTTGCACTCCGACCGAGCTCTCGGCTGCGGAGGCCCCGAACAGCAATCTACCAAGTGCCTGCGTTCACGTTAGGGCGGCAACGGCTACTGCCTGGGCCCTTCAACAAGAGAGCCTCTAGACGCACCTCGCGCAGCCCTTCGCGCGCCGGGGGCGCCCTTGAATGACGCCGTCAGGTCTCGCCGAAGAGGGCGCGCTTCTCGCAACGCTGGAGGCCCGCCTTGTTGTCTTCCAGTTCACATGTTGCCCGATGGCCCACATGTCGCGGATCACTTTCATGCTGTCGTGGAGGGCCCCTCGGCGGCGAACCCGATGCGACGCGACGTCGATCTGAAGGCGCGAGGTGGCCGCGCTGAAGGACTTCGCCAACTCTGGGTAGCTGAAGCGCCGCAGCGGCTTGTCCTTCGCGCAAGCCTTGCGCGACTCCAGCAGCCCCTGTGGCAGCCTCCAAAAGCCGTGGTCCAGCGTGCAGCTCTGGTCGAACCCGTCTACCTCGCTGGGGGGACCACCCTTGAAGGCGTTGAGGGCCACCCCCCAACAACAGCGCGCCGAGCCCGGGCGGGCCAAAGCCCAAGGCCGAATCGCGGGAGCGGCTCTCCGGGCGGCAACACATGCTCCACGTCATCAGCACCACGAATACGATTCCCAGCTGCGCGCCGCTGACGAGCCCGTTGACGATGGCCGCCCAGACAGGAGAGGTCTGCGGCGCGCGAGCTGGAGGCGGCACCACGCGCGCCCAGCCCACCAACTCTGCGGTAGCCCAAGGCATCCGACCTTGTCGAACTGCGGAAGCACGGGCAGCGCGAGCACGGCGTCCGAACTGCCGGGGGCGATGTCCTGAATTCCCTCCACCACCGACCATTTTCCGGGAACCTCGACCTCCCTCGCATAGCGGCACTCGTTCCGAGCTCGCACGGTAAGCTGCTCCAGCACGCTAAGCCCACGCAAGTGCGAGCCCCGCTCCGTCAGCTCCCCCTGCAACCGGCGCCCCAGCCGCCGCTCCCCGCGCCGTTCCAGCCTGCGGGCGCGAGCGGGCGCGCAGCACTTCCCGTCGGACTCGCTCGAAGTGGAGTCTGACCGTGCGCTCGGCCTCAGCGCCGCGCCGCCCGCGCCTTGCCATGCGGCGCCCTGGGACTCCGCCGCCTCCTCCACCCGCCGCCCGGGCGCAGCTCGGCCCGACGTCGAGGACAGGGGGGCACCGTGGGCACCGCGGCGCCGCAGGCGGCTCGCCTCGCGGCGCCGCGCGGCACAAGCACGCGCCGAGGCCCGGGCCCGCCGAACCGTCGACAGCGAGGAGCTCCGCGAGGCAGATGACAGGGCCTCGACGCGCAGCTGCCCCTCCTCGCGGCAAGCGGCCTGGCACGGGCTCACCCTGACAACTCTCGCGGCCCCCGCGCGCCGCGGGCAGCCGACGCGCCTGTCCGGGGGGCGCCGTGCCTCGGGGGGTCGGAGGCCCCTTCCCCCCCCTCTCCATGTCACCATTGTCCCCTACAGCGCCATGCACACATGATAAAACGCAAAGGTTAACGAGAGGCCCCATATATATATATATATATATATATATATATATATATATATCTATATATTGGGAAACAACGAGTAAACAAACAACTATAGATATACACACATAACCAAAGAAAAATAATTACAGCAAGAAAAAAAGACAACATAACAAAACAAGAAAAAACAGAAGAGAAGAAAAAGGAGGAAAACAAAACAAAACAACACAAACAAAACGAAAAGAAAAAAAACGGGGCCCGGCCTCGGCCCGCGGACTTTTCCCGACGGGGGGAGACGGCCAATCCGCAGGGCCGAGCTCCGACAGAACCCATCCGACTGCGACGCGGACATTCCGGGCGAGGCACGCGCAAGAAAGTCTGCTGAAGATCCGTGCGAGTCTGTAGTTCCTGGTGCGATACCTGTCACAACAAAAAACGAAAGCAAGGTTATTACAAAAGAGGGGCTGCCTCACATTGCGACCTGGGTTGGCAAGGAAGATACGCTCGACCCCGACAAGGAGAGCACGAGCCTCAAGCAAGAAAAGGTCTTCATCGCGGCGGAAGGGCCAAACACCGCACGCGCGCAATGCAAAATTCGTCGAGATCCGCAGCAAGAATCTCCTCGGACCCCCCCGCCGCCTCGAACCCACAGGCCCCGACCGCGCCCAGCTGCTCCAGCCCTTGCAGGTCCGCAGCCGGGAGCGCGTCTCGCAGCGCCGCCTCTCGGGCCCGAGCGCGCCCAGGACGGCGGAAGAGGCCCCGCTCCCGCGCGCGGCCGCAGCGCGAGGTGCGCTCGAGGCCGGGGCCGCGCAGGAACAGGCCAAAGCTCTCCTCGCAGGCGTCGGCGACGCGGGCGACGCCGTTCCACCGCAGCTCCCATGGGGCCACGAGGGTCACAAGCAGCCTGGGGAAGCAGGCTGGCTCCTGCCTGACGCTGGGCCAGAGCTCCGACGCCTCGTAGTGGCGCCTCCGCATGTAGTCGTAGACGGTGCTGAAGCACGCGAGGCTCTCTCTGCGGATGAGGCCCGCAAGCGCGCGGTGCCCGATCACGATTTCCAACGCCTGCCCGCTGAAGGGGGCCGCTTAGGAACCCCCGCAGCGCCTCCCACAGCCGCAAGAACCGCCGACGGCTGAGCCGCGCGCGCCGCCAGCCAGCGTCCAGCGTCACGCCAAACGCCTCGACCTCGCCCTCCGAGATCTCCAGCTCGTGCGTCTTGAGGCCCCTCGAAGCTGGCGACCAGCTGCTCCACGGCGTTCGCGGCGACCTGGCGGCTGCGCCCGTGCGCGCCCATGTTGCCCACGCGCGCGCAGCGCCAAACCCGCCCCGCGTCTCGGAGGCACCCCACAGCAGCAAGGGCTTCCCGCGATTGACAAGGAATTCACAGCGGTCGACTACCGACGCCGCGGCTTCCTCATCGATATCGCGAACGTAGAACAACGACCATGTGAAACCCATGGGCAACGCGGTGGCCAACGGCGCGACATCGTCCGAGACCGGGAGCTTGTTGCCCTCAAACTCTCGAAGGCCGAGCTCGCCAGCCGTGACTTAGTGGAGGGCAAGCCGAAGAACTCACAAAGGTAGTCCGGCAGCTCAACGCCGTGGAAAGCGTCGGCGACATCCACAGCGCCAACTGCTAAGTGCGCGGCGTCGGGGCCGTCGTCCTCGACCTCGATGTTACCGAGGTCCTCTGCGGTGAGAAAGCTCGCATGTGGTTGCGATCGAAAGCGAGCGTCGGTCCTTCGAGCGTCCAATATCATGCTCAGCTGACCCGACTTCCCCTTTCACAAAGGATAGCCCAATTCGCTCAGTACAAGACAAAGATAACTTAACTAGACCACCCTTAACTCGATCGCTGAGAAACTGCACATACCTTTTGCGCATCCACGTCAACGCGGGGCCCACAGATCACGTGGTATCATGCAACTCTGCTTCGGTTAATTGCTGTTCAGCGGGCAGGCGAATTCGCTCTCCATCTCCTTCCAAGAAATACCGACCTCGGGCGCCGACAAGATTCCCGATTCGCTTCCAGCAAACAGGCTCGAGGGCAAGGACACCAGATCACGATTGAAAGGAGCCGAGGTAGTTGAAGTCGAGGAGGCGTCGGCGCCGCCGCCCCCCCGCCCTCGGGGCAACCCCGCGAGGGCCGCCCCCGTCGCCAAGTGCTCGGCCATGTCGCCACTGGGCTGCCGGAGCGAGGCCAGCCCCTCCAGGTAGCGCCTCGTTGAATCCGCCATCTCCGAGGTCAGGCCGAAGCCCGCGCGCTGGCTCTTCGGCTCGAGGACGCGGCGGCAGCTCGATCTATTAAGTGCATCAATATCCTCTGCCGCGAGAGTGGGACACCTCGCGCGATCGATCCCGACGCTGTTGCTGCTTGGAACGACCGACCCTGACAGCCGGGTCAACGTGCAACGCCCGCAGCGGGAGGAGCCGCCGCCGCCCGTCGGCCGCCCGACACGACCCGCCACCGACGCCCAGGGGGCCACGGCCGGGGGCGCATTCGCAGCGTTCCTCCTCCTTCGTCATGGCTCGTCCGCGGGCGCGCCTCGATCTCCCCGATGCCCCCCCCCCCCGTTCGCCCTCGCTCTCGCCCGCGACCGCCGGCAGCGCCGACGCCGCCATCCTCGTCCGACCCCAGCGCGGAGCGCGCGGCGTGGTGGTCGCGCTCGTCCCTGAGGCGCCCGACCCCCCGAGCGCGGGGCCCTGGGCCGGCGGCCCCTAAATCGGCAAACGCCTCCTCGCACGCGCCCGCGAGCTCTATGTGGGTCCCGACTGCCGGCTGTAGAAACCGACGGCGGCCGCCAGCTGTCTGCCGAGGAGAGCGCCACGCGCGAGGGGGGGCAGGTTCACCTGATCATGCGTCGCGAACAAACAGAGGAACCTCCCGATGGCCTGGGGCTCGCGAGTCACCCCAACCATCACATTGAGGACCCCCCCCTGTCTAGCGCGATACCGGCGCCCCCACTGCGCGCGATGCCCCCGCGCCTCAACTCGGGCGCTTCGCCCCGGCGGGCCCCGTTCCCCCCGACGTCGGCAATCGCCCGCGAGTGCCGCTCAGGCGAACCGAGCGGCGACGCAGCCGCGCCGCCTACCGCATCATCCTGAGCAGCGGCAGGCACTGAGGGCTCGACTCGCCTAAGAGGCAACGGTCGCCCAGGCGCCAGCACGCCCTCCACCGAGGGCAACATCGCCGCGGACGGCACCTCGGAAACAAGCTCCCCGCACGTGTCCAGGCAGCTGCTCAACTCTTGGCTGAGTGACCGCGCGCAAAGGCAATATCTCCTGGAACCTGCGCGCGCACGCCCGCAGAAAGCGAGGGGCCACGGCGCTCCTCCTAGCCGCGCGAAGTGCTCGCACATGCTGACTTTACTGTACTGGTCCTCGTATGTCATCAACTCGGGCAACATGGCCTACCAGATCGTACTCATCCCGTCGCCACTCCACCAGACAAGCTCGAGCACGGGCCTCTCGTGGAACAGCGCCTCGCCGACGCTCGAGCGTCGCAGCCCAACGGACCTAACGCGCGCGAGCTCACGCGCGAACTCCTCGGCCGAATACAGCGCCACGTCGGCCGCCAGGAACCTCACCGCGGGCACCATCAGCACTCGCGCCATCAAGCAGCCAAAACATCGCAGCGCCCAGCTGCCCGATGAGCGCCGACGCCAGGTGCCCCGCCGCCACGCCACCCCAGCCGAGGCCCTCAACCTCCGCCTCGGGGCAGGGGGCGCAAGTCGGACCCTCCGACAAGGCGCGAGCAGGCGGCGGAGCGGAGGCGAGCCAAGCTGGCCCCGCGCGGCCCCCGCACAGCCTCGTCGCGCGCCCGCCGGCCCAGCTGCCCCAGCACCAGCGGCGCCGCGAGCGCGGCGCGCATCGCCAAGCTCAGACGAATGACGCAAGCGAGGCTTGGGCACAAACACTTCGGACATGGATGGGGGTTGCAAGCAGCGGGCCTCGACGCCTTCAAAACTTCGCGCGCCATCTCCGCGCGGCGCGCGACCATGCAGCGCTTCGACATTTCAAAGCTTCAACCTGGGGCCCCTGGAGACAGAGATGTTGCAATACTTCGCTGTTCCAAATTTTCAATGTGGAAAGTACTGGGTGAACGATTGCTCATCTGTTTGATCTTCTCAATAATAACATGGCCGTCAGAAACCCCCCAGACGCGTCAAAAAGTCCGCAATGCGATTCGGAGAGAGCCCGGCTATGCAAAACTGGTGCGATTCGCCCAACAAGAAAATTATAATTGCACCACATTCGTCAGTGCGACGTTCACACCATCCAAGACAGCCCCAAAAGGCCCCAGCATCCACCCAAAGACGCGCCAAGAGTCTCTGAACAGGTTGCCCAGACAGCCGAAACAGCCCCAGGCGAGCCGCAGTCGCTCCAGAATCGCCCCAGAGTCGCCCAGGAACCCCCACGAAGCCCGCAAGAGGCCCAAGAAACCTCCAACACTTCCGCAGGGTATCTCAAGTTCCCCACGATCTCCCCGGAGGCGTCCGAAAAGACAAAGCACTGCCTCCGACGCGCTCTCGAAGCCCCCCACGACGCCGCATCAGCCGTCCAAGCTGCCGCGCACATCGCCCCAAAAACACCCCGAAAGCCCCGTGATCGGGCTCCCCCGACAGCCCCGAAGACAACCCGAAGCACGCCCATGAGCCGCTCCAGAGTCGCCCCAAAGCCGCCTTGGGATCCCCGCGACGCCGGCCAAGGGCCCAAGATAGTGTTTGGCTCATCTATCGTCAGACTAGGCGGACGTGTCCTGGCATTGATCGGTTGTCCTGCTTGTTGATCTTCTACTGCTAGTAGCTCACGAGAAGCAAACCAACAACTACGAACTGGTGAGCACATGGCTAAATAAATCCGCCCAGCGGAGCTACACTAGACAAGGCGCGATACATCCGCACGCGCGCGCGGCAAGCTCGCGGGCGTTCACCTGCTCCTGGTGAACTTCTGGTCTACGGTCTCCCCTTATCCGTCTGCGTGCGTCCGCTGATCTGAGCAAGCAACCTCTCGAATGACTTGACGCCCTTGCCGGACCCATCGCTACTATGTTCAGATATGACAAGGGCCACCGCCATGCTAAGGCATTGCTTCATCTGCCCATAGAAATGTTATTGGAATTGGGGTCGGAACGATTTGTGAAGCGTTCCAATGTCGCTCACGATTTTCACATGCACCCTAGATCTGAAAATCCTCGTCTGCCTGCCCGCCCGAACCGAGGACCTTGATTTTCACCAGGTCCTGGCACGCATGCGCCTAACCATGATCCTGTCGGGTTGCAGGGCGCACGGCAATGGTCCGCAACGCAGCGCGGCCCGAAAACATCCTCAGGGGGTCGCTCTTGCCCACTGCGTAGAGCTGGGCGAGACAAGCCACGTAGCTGCCCGCATCCACTTCTTATGCGCAGTGGCGTCGGGAATATGATCAAATATGCCCTCGCCCGTCTCCCCCATTCCTACCCGCGCGCCCCCCGCGCCCAGGACACCGCTCGGGAAAATCAGCAGATGTCCATCTCCGAGCGGGGGGTCGCCCCCTCGGACGGTCGCAACGCCCGCGACGCTTGTCTCCGTCATCGCACCCCTTGTCGCCCGCGGAATCGCCATCGCCCGTATATTCATCTGGTGCAAACTGAATCATCATCGGGCCCGCCGCCGTCATCGGGCGGGCCTCGGCCATCTTTTTCTCGACAGGGGCAGCGCCCCTCGGGGCGGAATCGCCGGATTCCCCCCCCTCCAAACGCACCGCCGCCGCCGTCGCCTCCGCGCCCGGCTTCGGCGAATCAGGGGGGATGGAAACTGGGGGCTCCGCGACTGGCACCGCCTCCGCGGCGACTCTGCATTTCCCTTTGTTTTCCAACGCTCGCCATCCCCCCCAACCCCCCCCCCCCGCCCCCGTTCCCGCATTGTTTACTTCGCTGCCCACCGGCTGCAAGGCGGCGCTCCACGTTCTTCTCTGCCTCGCGCGTCGTGGAAGCCAACTTCTCGCGCTCGGCGAGAGCGGCGCCCTCGGGCACCCCCAAGCGTCGAGCGACCTCGCCGCCCACCCCTTGCTCCGATGAGGCCGCGGCGTCGCCGCGCGGTTTCCTCGCGATAGATCGACGGTCGAACGGCCCCGCGCCCGAACATAATTGGGAGGCAACGCGCTCGTAAATTCCCGCCCTCACCCCACGCACATTCCCCACTACAATTACTCAATATGGATACTACTCCCCCTGTTCCCCTGATGACGGCTTGGGAGCATTCGACCCCTCCCCCCGCGTATTGTTTTTTTGCGCGCAGGTTTCCCCGGAATTTGGTTTTCGCTGGCATTTGTTCCCAAAATGCTGCTCTCGCTGAGGCGCCGGCCTAATTTCCGGGCCCCGCTCGTTCCGGATCGCGCCCCCGCTGCAGCGCTGGCCTCGTTTCCGCCGGCACCCAGGCTGCGCGCCCGCAGGCCGGCGCCCGGGCCGGCGCTCGGGCAGGGCCCGGCTCGAGCCGGTTCCGGCCGACGCCGGAAAATCGAATTCCGAGGCGGCGCCGAGAAAAAGGATTCCAATACTCATTTTTCTTTTGAAAATGTTGAACTTCTACTTCTGGCGCCCAGGGAGCCTCCCGGGCCGATTCCGACGCCCAGGCCGGCGCCCGGGCCAGACGAGCCAGCGCCCGGGCCGGGCGCCCGAACCGGCGCCCGCGCCGGGGCCCGGGCCAGGCCCGGAGCCGGTTCCGGCCGGCGCCGGAAAATCGTATTCCGAGGCGGCGCCGAAAAAAAATGGTGATTCCAACACACATTTTTCTTTTGAGAATGTTGCATTTCTGCCTCTGGCGCCCGGGAAGCCTCCCTGGCCGATTCCGGCGTGCTTCCGCTCGTTTCGAATCGCGCCCCCGCTGCAGCGCTGGCTTCATTTCCGCGCTTCCGCTCGTTTCGACTCGTGCCCCCGCTGCAGCGCTGGCGTCATTCCCGCGCCATGCCGCGGCATGCAATGCAATGCTAGGTTGATGCTACGCTTCGCGGTGCTCTTCTACGCCATGCCATACCGCGCTCTACAATGCATCGCGCACCCTCTCGGGATCATTGCACTGCTCGACATCCGACTGTGCGAGTAGAGAAGGGATCTGCGCCATTGTAAGGGATGGGAGGGAGGGGTAGGACGTCAGATATGACGCGAGCGCACCTAGCTTGCCCCCACCCCTCTCCCCCGCCACCCGCCCCCCTCGAACGGGCGCAGCGAGACAAGTCGCGCGATGATTGCCCCCCAGTCAAAACGAACCCCACAATAAGCATTCGTAAAGCACCGAGAATCGCGAACTGCATTCTTCGAACATTAAAAGCACCACAAGGAACCAGCGCCTGCTGCCGAGCGAACAGGCGCGCGCGCTACTTCGCGGGGGCCCGAAGCTCCGCCCGGCGCGCCAACGGGCGCGGCCGACCATTACCCTGAGGCATTGCCTCTCAGTTTGCCGCGGGTTTGCTGCTCCGACAGTTCGCGATACTGCGCCTCGCGGCGAGCAACCCATTGTTTGAACATCTGCGTCGCAGCCACTTCCGCGCCACGGGGCGCAGCGCCCAGTCAGGCATCGGCCCCCTGATGCACCATCTGAGTTTCTAGCGAAGCTTCCCTAGCATCGGCGATCGCACGTGCAGGCGAGGCGTTTGATTCCAATGCGATGACGTGCCCCCGCTGTCGAGAGTCATCGCCTTCGCCTCGGGCTCTACGCAGCAAAACTGAACTCTCGTCCGCATCGCGCTTAGCCGCTTCGACTGCAGCCCTCTACCCGGCGGCCGCTTCCTGAACCTCGTCGTCGGCCTCGGACATCAACTCCGACGCGCGCGCCGCTGCGGCCTTGATTTCAGCAGTCAGCTGATCCACCGCCGTCATTTGGCCTGCGTTAGCCCCCCCCGACAGAAGAAACAGCCTTTTCAGCGACAGCCCCAGCGACGGCTCGCGCCTGCCTCTCCGCCGCCCAACTTGCCTCGAGTCGGCGCGCCATGCGTTTCATCTCAACATGGGCCCTGTCGGTTCTATCGAGCGTTCCTCGGGGCGTTCCTCGGCGCGAGCAGCAGCCTGACGGTTTCCCTCGATGTGTAGCCCTGCTGCCGCCCTCTGCTGAAGTTCCGCAGTCCTCGTAGGTTCCTGCGCGCGCGCCATCTCTCCTTCTCTACCCCCCATCAGGATGGCGCGTTTCTTCTCCCGCCCCCCCCCCCCCCCCCCCGCCACGCGCGCATTCTCGGCGGCGGACGCGCTGGGGGCGAGGCAGCCAGGGTACAGAAAGCTCAAGTTGAAGCGGGGGGAGTTCACTGGGCGCGCCGAGCAAACAGACGGTTTGCATTTGCTGAGAATTCCGGGACATCTGAACTCTCGGACGTCGGCACAGTCGACCCCTTCGTGAAAACATCCTTCTAGCATACGATAGCTCGAGTCGTTCGAGCGAGCGGCGCACGCCGATCGCGACGACGCCCCCCGCGTCGCCCGCGGCCCCCGCCGCCTCGCGGGCGCCCCACTTCGGACCCTAGGCGAACAGGTCCTCAAGATAGAAGTTCTGGCAGGACTTGCCATCGGCCGCCCCGAACGACTCGCCCCGATTTCCTCAGGCGACGGGGGGCGCCGTGCGATTGGCGTCTCGCTCTGCAGCCATCTCCAGACCGGCATTGCCCGACTCGTCCAGCGGGCTCACCGTTCTGGATCGTTCGACCGCCGGCGACGTTGACAAGGTCCGTCGTCTCGGGGGTCGTTTCACTGTCGGTGTCCGTGGAACGAGACCAGAGACTGATGTCTGTCGAATTCTGAACTGGACACAGCTCCGTGTTCCTGGCGAGGTACCTCGACCAGAACATCGGTTCAACGAACACTTCCCCCCTCGCGCGTCTCGACGTTAGCACGGAGCATCGGGGGGACAAGGTCAGCTACATCGTCATCCGAAGATACATCGACGGGTGGCATTCCTGTGCCCTTGTTCGAATCATGTCCCACCCGAGGTACATCGGGCCGACAGGGAGAGCTGTCGCCGCCAGGCACGGAGACAAACATGCTCAGACCCGCATTCTGCGGCGAGCGCAATGTCGGGTCTCTGACATCGTCAGGGTCTTGAAAGACGCCGCCCGACGCTGTTGAAAGCCATGTGGATGCTCTGGCGCACCAAAAACATCATCGGCAGAAGTTCCTGAAGGGAGCGCCCCCTGTCCTCGGAACATTATGTTGATAACCGATACTTGGCCAGTACACCGTCATATTCGGCAAACGTGTATTGGTAGTGATAGGTTGTCATGCTTGTTGATATTCTTCTAATAGCCCGAGAAGCTAACCTCCCACTACATACTGGTGAGTACATGGCAAAGTCAGTCGATTAAAAAGGACTATTCCAGGAAAAAACTTGATGCATCCGTATGCGCAGGCGCATGGAGCCCAGCCTGCCAGCTGGCACGCGCCTTTGCTTGAGTAGCTATACGCAGCTGCGGGGACAGCCCCTCCGAATGATCCATGCCCGACCAACACTATGTAAGGGAAAAGAGCGAAGGGCTGTATAAACAGGCGAAGGAAGTGTTAAGATGACGAAATCTCCTATGTCCGCAGGGTGTCTCCAAAGGTCCCGAAGAACTCCCAAATGCGTCCGAAAAATCAAAACACTGTTTCCAACACGCCCCCGAGATGCTTTCCACGACGCCCCATCAGCCATCCGGGTTACCACGCACCCACAAACCCAGACACGTTGCCACGTGGAGTGCAGCACGATCTGTTCGCAAAAAGCAGTGTGCAATTCCATGTTTCCTTTTACTGCTCCTCCTCCTCCTCCTGTTCCTCCTCCTCCTCCTCCTCCTCGTCCTCCTCCTTCCTCCTCCTCATCCTCCTCCTCCCTCCCTGCCTCCCTCCCTCCTTCCCTCCTGCAGCTCCTTGTCCGCCTTCCCCATCCCTCATCAACCTCCTTTTCCTCCTCTTCCTCCTTCCCCTCCTCCTCCTCCTCCTCCTCTTCCTCTTCCTCTTCCTCTTTCTCCTCCTTCGCAAGCCGCCGAATCCCACATCGCCAGGTCTGGCCCCCAGAACTGCGGCCTCGGTCCCGAACCTCCCCCGCGCACGCTTGAACGCTCGACTGGTGGGGCCGTCCCGGGGACTAGCAGTGCGAGAAGAAGGAGACGACGCAGAGCGAGGGGAGGACGTGGAGAGAAGAACGGGAATAAACAGGAAAAGCAAATAACAAAATCTTGCGTCCAACTACGTCAGACAAACCCAGGTAAAGCGACAGCCTTGTTGGTTGCTTCAAGCGGATGTCGCACGTGTCGACGGAAACCGAGGGCCAAAAAGTCTGGACCTGGAGTCTCGAATAAACTTGAGCAAATGAAAGATTCCACATCAATTTGATATTACAATATTTCGATCCGGAGCCTCCCGATGAAAAATTCAATCAGAGCCCACCGGGCTGAAAACTGTTCCACTTTTTCAACCTTCCAATCCGTGAACCCTGGATTGAAAGATCTTTCAATGTTGTCATGACTTCTGTCTGGGACCCCAGGAATGAAAAATCTTTCAAACTTTCATTATCTCACTATTTCAATTACTTCTCACAAAACCCAAATGTTTTATACCTTCCCAGGCCTCCCTGCGAAAAGCAGACACAAATCACAAATCGGCCCTGGCAATGGACGACGTCGGAGAAAACAAAGAATCAGAGGAGCCGCAAAGACAACACTCGCACAAGAAAGGTGCCACTAAGATTTTGGAGAGGGAGGCATCATGGGCGGAGCAACAGGCAAACGAGGAGGAGACGGAGTAAGCGGACGAGGATGATGAGGAGCAAGACGCTGCTCGCCAGACGACGTGGGATGGCCAGAGAACGAGAAAACAGCAAGCAGGACTGCAAAATTGCCGCGCGCGATGGAACTTGAAGATACCACACCTCACACATATGCATACGGTGGCCGTCTACAACCACGCGCTGGAGGCCCTACTCGAGTAGAACAGACGATCGATAGCTCGTCCAGGCACGAAGGACACTACAGAATATAGAGCTTGAAGTGTGATTACTGAGCGTACATGGAACAAGTAACTACGCAGACCTCTGAACACAGCTCAAACTGCGTGCGTGCCGAACCCCAAGTGATGGGGGTAAATCAACTCCGCGATCCTCCCTAATAGTACAATGAACCTGGCGCGACCCCAATTAGAGGAGGGCTTTCCGAATGGCTCCACTAAACATGCGTGGCACTGTTTTGCCGTGCTTGGCATAGCTTGGCTTGGTGATGCTTGCCATTATTACTTTGCATCGATTTGTATGCCGTGGCATGTGTTGGCATTGTCTTGCGTTGCTTGACATGTCTTGGCATTGGTCTGCATTGCTTGGCGCTGCTTGCCATTGTTTAGCCTTGCTCGGCCTTCCATGGCATTGACGGGACTGGGTTGGCATGGATTGGAACTGCTTGTCGTTGCTTCGTATTGCGTGGTATTGCCTGGCTTTGCTTTGCATTACTTCGCATTGCTTGACATTGTTTGGCATTTCTTGTCGGTGCTTTGCGTTGCTTGGCATTGCATTGCACTGTTAAGAATTGCTCGGCATTGCTTGGCTGCACCTTGCTGGGACACCAGAACTGGGGAGCCCGAAAATTGCCTAAAGGAAACCAAGACCAGGGAACCCAGAAAGGCTGGGCATTGCTGGGAAACCAAGACTGGGGAGCATGAGGAAGGCTTCGAGGGAACCAAAAACCGAGAACAGAGAAAGGCTGGGTAGTGCTGAGAAACCAAGACCAGGGAAACGAGGACGGTTTAGACGGAACCGTGACTGGGGAACCGAAAAAGGATGGGCAGTGCTGAGAAACCAAGATCGGGGAACCGAGGAAAGCTTAAAGATAACTACGACCAGGGAACCGAGAAAGGCTGGGCAAAGCTGAGAGACCAACACCGGGGAGCGAACTAAGGCTTAGAGAGAACCGCGAACGTGGAACGGGCAGCGCTGAGAAACCAAGACTGGGGACCCAGGGAACCGAGAAAATATTGGGCAATGCTGAGAAATCAAAACCGGGGAACCGAGAAAGGCTGGGAGGTGCTGAGAAGCCAAGACCGGGAAACTGAACAGGACTTCGACGGAACCAAAACCGGGGAACCGACAAAGGCTGGGAAGTGCTGAGGAACCAAGACCAGGAAACCGAAAAAGGTTTAGAAGGGACCCAGAAAAGGCTAGACAGTGCTGAGGAAAGAAAACCAGGGAACGGAGAAAGGCTTAGAGGGAACCAAAACTGGGGAACCGAAAAACAATAATGCAAAAAAAAACCCAACCCGGGAACAGAAAAAGGCTTATACGGAACCGTGACCTGGGAACCGGGAGCGGCTGAGCGGCGCTGAGAAACCAACACCGGGAAACCGAGAAAGGCTTAGTCTTGGTCCTTTCGTTTTATTCATTGTGGATTTGACGAATTCTGTTTCAACACATGTGACTAAGCGTCCCTTTTTCTTGTCAGCGCTTATGGGCAAGATTTTTGAACTGGCTGGGGGGATACTTTCTTTGTTAACAGCCGCGAGCGAGAGCGCAACGGCGGCGTGTCAAAGTCCAAGCGGGCCGCGCGAGGCACTAATTAGGCAAGCAGAAGCAGGCCTAGCACCGGCAGTCAGAACGGGATCAGGAAGTTGCTGGAGTGGAGGCGGGGCTGCAACACTGCCCGGGGAGTCGCCGGAGTGGCGGCGGTGCTGCAAACGCGCATCAAGCTGCAGACGCGCTGCTGACAACCAGGGGCTGCTGACTGCCAGAGGCTGGAAGCTGCGGGGGTTCCAGGGGCGCGCACTGCAAATTAGCCAAACCAAAGGTGGGCCGCGGCCAAAATGGCGCGGAGGCCGTACCAGGGCGTGACCAATGGCGGACAGCCAGTTCACTGCGATGACTGCCATGAAAGCCCACATGGTACAAGCTGATACTGGGGGGGCTACTTTTTTTACAGCCGCAGGCGGAAGCGCCGGCGGCGAGCAGTCACGGTCGGGCTGCGGCCGCGACTAAATTCCCGGGCGCGCGCGGGAGCCGCGGATCAGGCGGCGAAGCAGTGGCAACCCAGGGCGTCTGAGAGGCCAGGCGGTCGTGCAATCCCAGGGAGTCTGAAAGGTCAGTCACCTGAGGCGGTCGTGCAAGCTGCAACCCAGGGAGTCTGAGAGGTCAGCCACCCGGGCGAGCCAGGCGCGGCCAACTGGGGGGGATACGCAAAGCGTGCCGAATTCTACTGATCCCCTCTCCGAAAAGTGGCGGATGCTACTGGCAACTCTGAAACTGACCGTGTGGCCAGGGAGGGCTGCAGGGAGCTCCCCCAACCATCTTAAGCAGAGAGAGCTGAGCAAGCCGAGCCCTCTAAGAGGTTTGAACGATTTCTCCAATACGTTCCCAAGGCCCTCGCCCTGTGGCCCACAGTGGCCCCAAGGGTGGGGCACCAGGGGCTCGAGGCCCCAGCTCAAGCCACCAGTGCAGCAAGTGGCGCAGCATCCATCTCGGAAGTGCGGCATGGCAGAGTTACGGTGGGGGGCTCCTGGCCCAAGGCTTTGCCGGCCCCTTCCCCCCTCCCGCCCCGTGGCCCTCGGACGGCCCACGTCTGGAGCTGACAAGGTAACAGATGGCTCTGCCATCTCTGCGGCTCGAGGTGTCTGTCTCGCTAGTCTAAGACTGAGCGCGACAACGAGCCCTCCACTGGAAATGCGATGGGACTGGCAAAGCTCACCGTTCAGCCTAATGGCCACCAGCTTTTCATGTTTGACGCAGTTAACGACGAGTACTTGGTCGGTGCGTGCAAATATTGAGGCGTGTTCAGCGATTGTGCCCTGAGAAGCCTCCGTCAGCGATGCCTCCAGTGCTTTTGTTCAACTTTCAGCCGACGTGCATGGGATCTTCAATATAAGCTGGCGGCACCCGAAGAGCTCACAGAGGAGTCAAGTGGTTCGTAAGGCCGCGATCCCCATCTGGCAAGCAACCCTCAATGTTGCCATCCAAACGCTCGAGCCGCACCCATAGCGGAGTCGAACCCTTCCCGAAGCCGTGCGATGGTCCTCCTCCTTCTCCTGGCCTCCTCATCCTCATCCTCCTCCTCTGCTTCTCCTCCTCCTTTTTACCCAGATATCACGCCCCCCTCCCGGCAAAGAGACAAGCGAGCAGCGCAGAACAATGCACAGGGTACAGGCACAGCGCCACCAGCGAACCCTGGTGAACCCAATCCATCCAAAGTGCACCTCAGCCGCTCGAAGGACTTCCATGGTTATCGGACGTATTATGCAACGACAAATCCATCGGCTAGCAACAGTAAACAGAGAAAACAGGGAAGAAAAGCTTGAGATGCCGGAAGAAGAGGAAGGGGAGGAGGAGGAGGAGGAGGAGGAGGAGGAGGAGGAGGAGGAGGAGGAGGAGGAGGAGGAGGAGGAGGAGGAGGAGGAGGAGGGTGGGAGAGAAGGAAAGCAGACGGAGCCGACGGAGCAGGAGGACGACCAGCACACGGACGAGGAGAAGGGGGACAACGAGATGCAGAGCAAAGAGAAAGAGGAGCGGGAGTTGGGTGGAGGGAGGAGCGGCGCGAGAGCAAGGAACAGAGGCAGAAGCACACAGAAGTGGACGAGGAGGAGGAGGAAGAGGAGGAGGAGGAGGAGGAGGAGGAGGAGGAACGACCGACGACGACGACGCCGCCGCGGACCACGCGGGCAAGGACGTGAGCAAAGAGGACGACGAGGAGGCGATGCGCAAACGCATGCGGCGTGCCTCGGCGGCGCCCCCCCGCGGCGTCCACTCCCGCGGGCGCGGCCAATGCGCGATGTCGGCCCGACGAGGGGCAACGTCAGGGCGGGACCGGCCCAAGGCGGGAAACATCGACGTAGAATCGGCGATACATCGCCGATGGATCGGCGATCGGCCCCCCATAGCGCACCCGCAAGTTCCTGGACGGGGTGGGCTATCGGGCCCCTGTCGGCGACGAGTGGACGATTGGAGGTCAATACATCCTTGGGCGCATGCGAACACAACCACTGGGGCCGTCGGTGGGGCCCCGTGGGGGCCACGAAGCGTGCGAGGGGTGTGCGAAAATGGAACGGTGAACGCATGCAAACGCAACCCTATGGGGCCAAGAAGCGTGCGACGGGTGTGCCAAAATGGGTGCGATGGGCGCGTACGAACGCAGCCAATGGGCCCGTCGGTGGAGCTCCCCATGGAAAGACGAAGCGTGTGAGGGGTGTGCCAAATTAGGTGCAGTGGGCACATGCGAACGCTGGAATGGTAGGGGTAGGAGGCAGCGGGAAGGAAGGAACGTGGGGCGCTGCCCCGTCAAAGCGACGACCCACCACCACAATGGAAAACACGTCGCAACGGTGTGATGGCCGCCCCGCGGGCGGCGGCTCTGGCCCAGTCTACACTGGAAAACGCAATGCGGGGGGGCGGGGGCGGCGCGCGCAACCCATGGCCCGTTGTGCATAAAACAACAAGGCCGCGAGCGCGCGCGCGCGAACATCGTATGACCCATTCTTCTTGGAAAACTCGCGGTGCGTGTTCCTGGCCAATTCGGCATTGGAATCTGCAGCGCAATGAGGCGGTGGCCGCGCGTGCGAGCTCGCGCGGCAAATGGCCCATTCTGCATGGGAGTGCCACAGCGCACAGGGGGTGGAGGCCACAGCGCGGGCAGCCCACTGCCCACTCCGCATTGGAGAAATTATTCGCCGCGTGGAGCCCCACATATGTGCATCTCATACTCCTGCCACGCAACGCTGGAGAACTCTGTCTGTGAGAAGCTGGGTGTGAGAGCGAGTCAGCGTGGACGACGGGCGCGGCAACGACGACAGCGACACCGACGACTTTACTGACGTTCTCCTTCTCTGGGCATGCTCCAAGATAGATGAGCGAACGCCAGCAAAAACGAGATGACTGAGAAACTCTGAACATGATAGATCTGAGTGTGAGTGAGTCTGAATAGTGAACCCGGGTGGGTTGACTGTGGATGATTATCATTTACTCTACGTATGAAGGGGGTCTGGGTACGAATGGGACTGAGAATGCGTAAATCTGCCTATGAGTAAACCTGAGTGAAAATGAGTCTGGGCGTGGGCAAGTCTGGGTACGAGTGGGTCTGAGTATGCGTATAATGAGTACGCGTCTGCGTCTGACTGGGTCTGAATGCGAGTGAATCTGACTACGAGTGAATATGAAGGCGGGCGGGTCTGAGTGTGAGTGAGTCCGAATGTGAGTGGGTCTGAATATGAGAGAGAGCGCTTTTCACGGGCGCTCGCCTTGGGAATATTCGACGGCGCGTTTCGAACCGCGGGGGTGGCCCCCCCAACACTCGGTTAAGTGAGATACGCGTGCACTCAACGGAGGGAGAGGAGGAGAGGAGGGGACGAGAGGGGGACCAGGACAGGGCGATGGTATTTTCATGGCAGCGTGGCGACGCGCATCTCCGCCTGGGCGTGGGCCCTGATGGCCCCACGCTCAACGCGAGCGCGTGGGCCCTGACGGCCCGCGCGCTCGCGCTCTGGCACGCCTGCGGCCGCTCGGCCGACGCAGGCGTCTGGGAGCAAAGCGGGGTGGGTGGGCACCCGCGCGTCGGCCAGAGCCGAACGCTACGGACCCAAAATGGCTACCTGAGCCCACACCCCCTCCCACTTAACCTGCAGTCTACAACCAATCAGACTATACAAGTTAAGTGAGATACGCGTGCACTCAACGGAGGGAGAGGAGGAGAGGAGGGGACGAGAGGGGGACCAGGACAGGGCGATGGTATTTTCATGGCAGCGTGGCGACGCGCATCTCCGCCTGGGCGTGGGCCCTGATGGCCCCACGCTCAACGCGAGCGCGTGGGCCCTGACGGCCCGCGCGCTCGCGCTCTGGCACGCCTGCGGCCGCTCGGCCGACGCAGGCGTCTGGGAGCAAAGCGGGGTGGGTGGGCACCCGCGCGTCGGCCAGAGCCGAACGCTACGGACCCAAAATGGCTACCTGAGCCCACACCCCCTCCCACTTAACCTGCAGTCTACAACCAATCAGACTATACAAGTTAAGTGAGATACGCGTGCACTCAACGGAGGAGGAGGAGGAGAGGAGGGGACGAGAGAGGGACCAGGACAGGGCGATGGTATTTTCATGGCAGCGTGGCGACGCGCATCTCCGCCGAGCGTGGGCCCTGGTGGCCCCACGCTCAACGCGAGCGCGTGGGCCCTGACGGCCCGCGCGCTCGCGCTCTGGCACGCCTGCGGCCGCTCGGCCATGAGAAAAGAAAGACGCAGCCGCGCGCGCGGGGACGCCCCGCCCGAGTGCGAGGGCGGAACCAGAGGCTGCAAGAGCCTCGCGCGCGCGGCCACTTGCCTGCAACCTTGAGGCCTTCCGCGCCCGCGCACCCAGAGCGCGGGCGCGGCGCGTGCGCGATGCGCGCAAAAGAACCGAAAGGGGACGGCGCACGATGCGCCGGGCGCAGAGCGCAAGTGTGGCCCCGACCGCACGGCGCGCAAGACGCGCGGCACGGCCGGGCCCAGGAAGCACGCGAGCGCGTGCAAAGTTAAACTCCTCCAAAGAGAGAGGATCGCAGGCGCCACCTGCGTGCCGTAGGCTAAAAGAAAGAAGATCGCAGGCGCCACCTGCGTACCGTAGGCTAAAAGAAAGAAGATCGCAGGCGCCACCTGCGCACCGTAGGCTCAAAGGATCGCAGGCGCCACCTGCGCACGGTAGGCTGAGAGGAGGGCCGGCTCACTCACAGGCCGCCGCCTTCAGCCCGCGCCCGCGATGCCGCGGGCGCTGGCGTCGGGGTACGGGGGGGGCTCCACGCCTAGATGGAGGGCGTGTTCCCCTGGCGGTCGCGGCTCTCGTCTCCGCTGCGGTCTCCGCCGCGCTCACTGGGGTCCCGGGGGCTGCCGCCATCGCCGCCCCTCGACGCGCGACCGTCCGCGCTGGGCCAGTCACGCTCACTCCGGCCGCGGCTGCCCTGGTCGCCCTTGGAGTGGCCGCCCTTGCCGCTCTTGTCGCCCTTGCCGCCGCTCTTGGAGCCCTTGGCGGCCTTGCCGGAGTGCTTGCCCTTGACCTTGCCGCCCTTGCCGCCCTTGTCGCCCGCGCCCTTGCCACGCCAGGCTGGGATCCCACCCCCGCCCGCGGCAGCCTCCGCGGCGGCAGCACGCCGCCGCTTTTTCTCCTGCTCGTACCAGCCGCCGCGAGGAGCGCGAAGCTGCCCAGCGTGCTTCCCGGTCTTACGCCGCGTGCGGCCGGGAGGGGTGTCGCCGCGCCGCGCCCACGCTGGGCCCCGCGCCAGACTGCGGCTGGGCGACCTCTCGCGCTTGGGCCGGTTGCGGCTGGGCGACCTCTCACGCTTGGGCCAGCTGAGGTCGCCCGGCGGGCGGTCCCCCTCAGCCCCCGCACCCGTGGCACCCGTGCTGGGGCGCTCTCCATGGCCGGCACTGGGGCCCGGCGCCTCCCGCACGGTGTGGCCGCTCCGCCGGGCCTTCTCCACCACCGTCTTGGGTTTGCCGAAGGCGACGCGGCAAGCCTCGCAGTAGCTCACGTCGCACCCCTTACAGTGCCACCGCAGGGCTCCGCTGTTAGCTCCGCCCGCGGGGCACATCTCGCAACCCCAACCGTCTCCCGGGTCAAAGGAGCTCCAGCGCATCTTGAGTGCGCACGTCGGGCAGGCAGGCGGCTGGATGGTCGGGCCATCCTCCCCGTCGCTGCCTGGGTCAGGGCCGCGAGGTCGGCTCGCCCACTCCGTGACCACCGTGCACGGGTCCGTCTTGTAGAACCGATAGTTCGACCTCATGCACTCCCGCGCGCGCTTTGCGTCAGCGCGGCGCTGGAACTCCACCAGCACGCACGGCTCCCGCTTGTGGCGGTGGTCGTACAGGAAGGCGATGTGTTTGACGACCCCAAAGGGCACGACCACCTGCCTGACCACCTCGCCTCGCGCTTCACGATGTCGGCCTTCGGGGGGGCGCCGCCCGTCTTGGGTTTCAAGACGGCCTCCTCCCCCTGTCCCCTGCGCCCGCGATCGCGAGGCGCATCGCGCTCGCGATCGCGGCGCCTCGCGCGCGAGGGCGAGCGCAAGGGCGCAGGGCGCCTCTCGCGCTTGCGGACCTCTTCGGCGAGGCGCTCTTGGCCGGGGGACCGCGCGGGCCGCGGGCGCCCCGCTGGAGCGCCTTTGCTCTGGCGCCGCGCTGCAGCCTGGATGGCCGCACGCGCCAGCGCCGCGGTGACCGCGTCCTCTCCCGCCTCGAGGACCGGGGCTGGGGTCGACCTCCCCTCGCCCCTGCTCGAGGCGTCGTCCACGTCGGTGCATGAGCTCCACGACCCCTGTCATCTTCGCGTCCCAATTAAATTGAGACGTTCGGAAGCGGCTCAATTTTTAATTGCGCCGTCAGAAAAAATTAAGACATGAGCAAAAAATTGGGACAAGCGAAGATCGGGTCCGATATCGATATTGGCAGCAGCGGAGAGCGCTGTGCAGCCTTCCTACGATATCCATGCCACGTCGGGATCGTCCAAGCGCCCGTAAGTCGGGGCATAGCTAGCTCCGCTACCAAACGATCGATCGCGTACTCGAGCCACGCGGCGATGAGGAGGATCGAGGAGGAGGAGGAAGAAGAGGAGGAAGAAGAGGAGGATGTCGATCGAGGAGGACATTTAGCGATCGGCGCCGCGCGCACAGCACGAAACGGTCGTCGCCTTCGTAGCGGACGTCGTACCACGTGCACCCTATACATAGGGGCGGCGCGCGCATACGCTATGTTAGCATAGCACATACTATTGCACGAAACTGCAAGGGACCCTGGAGGCAGCACGGCCGTGGCCACGACCGCGATGCACACGCGTTGGAGCGGCCAGCGATCGGACGCCTGCCACGCCCGCACGGGCAGGCGGTCGACCCGAGGGAACATGCACCCCGCGGGGCCCACCATGGCGCCCGCTCTCCCTCGCCCACAGGCGCCTCCCAAGGCACGCCTCTGGGTCGAGCCCAGTAGCGGGCTCGACAGGACGTCCTGGACGTCCTGGGAGGACAACCGCGTCGGCCGCGGAAGGTCTCGAGAGAGGGGGGGGCCCAGGCCACTCCCAAAGCTGGGCCATCGATGTGCCCGAAGAGGAGGAGGAGGAGGAGGAGGAGGACGACGACGAGGAGGACGAGGAGGACGAGGAGGACGAGGAGGACGAGGAGGACGAGGAGGACGAGGAGGACGAGGGGAAGGAGGAGGAGGAGGAGGAGGAGGACGAGGAGGAGGAGGAAGAGGAGGAGGAGGAGGACGAAGGAGGAGGAGGAGGAAGGAGGAAGCAGGGAGGAGGAGAAGGAAGAGGAGGAGGAAAGAGAAGGAGGGAGGAAGAGGAGGAGGAGGAGGATCAGGGGGACAACACACATGCCTGAGCACGTGCGCGCGCGCGCAGCCTGAGCACGAGCTGCTCTGCGCTGCGATTGTTCCCTCCTGTGGCAAGGAGGAGGTGGAGGAGGAGGAGGAGCAGGAGGAGGAGGAGGAGGAGGAGGAGGAGGGGGAGGACGACGACGACGACGACGAAGAGGGACGTTGAGGGGGCAAATCGCATGTCTGAGCAGGCTCTTCCTGCCTCTTCCTGCACGAAGGCGCAGGACCGACCTCCCTGCTCAACGGTCCTCCCTGTGGGGCGGATAGGATGAAAAGGGGGGAGGGTGGGGGGGGCGGGCAGGGGGAGGGAGTGGGAAAAGGGAAGAGGAGGGCAAGGAAAAGCCAAGTGAGGAGGCGCGCTCCCTGCTGCTCGCTTCTTCCGTTCCCTCGTCCCCCCCCGACGATCGATGAGGTCTGGCAGGCGTTTTTCGGGTGCCCCGTCGGCGCAGCTCACACGACCTTCTCTAGGAAACTGAAATAAAATTTGGAGCCGTGGTGTAACGACTTGGCGATGGCTGCCATCGCCCTATTCTCGGATTCGTCCAAGTAAGTCCAGTACCTCCGAGGGTTGCCCATCACCCTCGCCCGGAGGGCGAGGTGGACGAACACATGATGTTTAAACACCGTGTGTCCACCAGAACGCTTCCAAAAGTGAACAAAAGCAAAGACACAATTCTCTAAATCCTGTTGGGCAGCAGGCGTCATTTGCCGAGGGTGTACAGAAACTATGTCTTGGAGGCGCTTCAGCTGTACACAACAGTGGGGCAAATACACAGCGAGCCCTGTAAACAGATGCCTGTTCTCGTGACACAGTTGGGGCAAAAGGCCTACAAGCTGTCGTGTTTCCGCCGCCTTTGCGCGCAGACGGGGATCGTGGGGAGGACCGGGCATCTTTAAAGATAGCCTGAAGATCTGGCTCATCTGGCCCCGCCTGAGCATCACTTGGTTGGCGATATAATACGCACGAATGCGCCTCCTCAGCTCCGCAAGGTTATCTTTACGTCGGATGAGAAGTGTTCTGGCCCTGCTGCCTGCAAAATTGTTCTCTATGAGAATACTCAGGATGGCTCCGCAGAGGTATTGACCAACCCCCAGGTCGACAACATGCATTATGTCCAGGGCGAGCATTGCTATGGTAAACCCCACCACACCGAAAATCGGGGCGATGAAATTGAGGCCGATCTGGTTAGACGAATCAAAAAATGTCAGTGTAGCCGGCTCCGCCACAGAGCATTGAATGTCAGCAACTTTGTACGTGTCCGTCACAGGACCCGTCTGCACCAAGCGCCAACCCGTGGTTAAGTGCAGTTCTGGGCATGCTTTCCAAAGTCCGAACCCTCCGATGTCGGGATCGTGTCTCATACATGCTAAAAGTTTGTCCAGCTGGTTTTTGCTTGTGATGGTCACTGTCTTAGTGCAAGCCGACACCATTTCATTATACATCGCGGCATCTTTATCCCTCCATGTGCAATCGGCACGTGAACGAGGGTAATTATGTAAATCCGTTTTCTTGACATTGCAGAAAAAACATGGTGCCTCCGCGTTGTCCCAGCGTTTCATCCCTAAGGCTTGCTGGAATTCTAACAGATCTGCTCTGTATTCGCACAGCGCCCCACGAAGACCGTTTGCCAATTCCATTCCCCGCCTCAATTCACGATCCTCGTTGACAAACGGCTGATTGTTGTGGTCGCACGAAGGATAGACACCAGAGGCGAGGATATTGAGGGACCATACAATGCATCGCATTATGGCCCCCAGAGTGCAAGCACCCTTGCATCCGCAGATGCAGCAGTCACTTTTTCTGATTGCTGTGATTTTGTGCCGAACCTGTGTCTTGATGTTGCTCCAGTAGAACAGTAGGAACGTATCCTTTTTCGAGATCGGCACCCCGTCGCTGTAGAAACCAATCGGGTAAGAAAGGCCTCCATGTTCAACCGTGATGGGGTGGTCATAGAATTGCTGGGGAATTTCATCAGGGCTGAGGCTTTGCAAGTTGAAGTCTTCTGGATTTGCTGCGTAGCTCTCTGCAAAGGTCTCGTGGGGCAGCAAAAACGGCAGATCAATTTCCTTTCGCGAGTCCGTCTCTTTGTCCCAAATTGGAATGGGCGTGCTGTAAATCTTCTCGCGGGTCGACAGGTTCAATGCCTTTCTGATGTGAGCAGTGTGGTGGCCCGAGTCGGGGTCCAGTGCCAAATCCCCAACGCCTGTGCCGCCAGACCTCATCGCGTGAAACGCTACCGCGCAGACGTCCTAGATGGTTGAACGACCCCCCCCCCCCCCCCACACACGGTGGAACAACGGCCTCAGGAGGCCACGGTTTCCATTCAGCATGTTCTTTTCCACTTTCACCTCTCCTGATTCCTCTCCCCCCTGCTCTTCGGAACCCCACGGCCCTCCCCCATTCGAGTGGTTCTGAATTCGGGGGGTGGGTGGTTCAACCGTCGATCCTTGGAGGTCATCTTCCCCTCCATCTGCCAATCAAGTACTTCCTCAAACCAGCTCCGCCGTCGTGCTGTGGCGGGGTCGCCTGGCATATCGACTGGTTTGGGAAACCTCTGATCTCGCGTATGCGCCGACTTGATCGAGGGGGTGGGGTTGCTAGTGGATGCGAGTCGCATCGCATCCACCATCGGCAACCCCCCCTCAATCGATCACGGGCGCATTGCGGACGAGCAGGCTTTTCCGAACCGACCTCCAGATCCATCGGCTGCGGCACTCCAGCCGCTGACGACGAAGGGCGGCCCTCCGTCAAGACTTTCATGGCCGCCATGCGCGCCGCCATCGCACAGACGATACCAGAGAACCCAGTATAGATGTGTGCAAAGCTGCTGTCGAGCAAAAGCGGCTAGAGTACCACGGACGATGGATCTGGGCCAAGCTACATTAATTGTGGTTTGGGCACTACTCCGAACTTGAATTTCTGAACCATCGCGTTCTGAACAACCGCTAGGCTGCTTCAAAAAGGGAAACGTGGGCGCCCGCCAGCCTTCAACTCAATACACTTGCCTTTTGGATAGAGTTCACATCTGCACATTGGCCCAGAAGGTTCCCAATAAGTTGATGCGACTTCGACTGACAGGCTGCTTCCCCTCTCATCTCTCATTCCTACTCGTCCTGTGCCTCCTGAGCTCTCCTTTCGTGAATCTCTCCACGCATACTTCGAGACAGTATGGCGCGGCCAACTTTCAACAACTTCTGTTCGAACGCCAGTCTCGTCAGCACCATGCTCCATACGGTTCTCAACTAGTTGATGCGAGGTCGACTGAAAGGCATCCTCTCGCCCCTCTCACATCACACTCGCCCTCCCCCTCCTGGGCTCCCCTCCTCTTTGGGGTCTTCTGCGCGCGTGCCTCGAGACATGGAGTAGTGACGTGGCGCGGCCGACTTTCTCACGCGCGAGCGCGCGCACTCGGTACCGTTGGCCAGCACCCCCGAGTCTCGCTGGCCGCTTGCGTCTACGTTAACGCTCGAGCACGGATCCGTGACCTAGTCATTTACATGTTTGTGCGCGTGCTACATACCCCGAACATAATACGCATGCGAGTGCGCGAGTGCCCCAAGGGAACCTTTCGAAGGTCACGGCACCATGGAGCGTGAATATTCCCCAGTTGCGTGCGACAGCACTTGAAATGTACAAGGATGCGCTGTCGCGGTCATCGCGTCCAAGCCCCCATCGACCCCTTGCTTTCTGTGCCCCTCCCCTCTGGAACCCCCCCGCCTCAGCTTGCTCCTCCTTCTACCCCGCCCGCCCCCTCTACAGTTGCAGCAGGCAGCCCGCCCTCCCAATTCATGGGGAGATCAGCCCGAGAGCGCAAGCGCCACGTCCATGCTCTTGCGGACCTTCGCGATGTTGTTGTAGGACGCGCGCGCCTCGAGGAGGAGAAGGATGGCGAGGAGGAGGAGGGGGGCGGGAGAGGAGGGGGCAGGAAGAGGGGGAAGAGGAGGAAGAGGAGGAGGAGGAGGAGGATAAGCAACAGCACAGCAGCAGGATCGGGGGAAGAGCAGGCTCGAGGCGGCGGAGGAGGAGGAGTAGGACGAGGCTGCAGCATCACTTGTACTGCGATCGATTGAACCTTCGACTAGATGTCAATATGATGCTGTTCCAGTCTCCAGCCTTGTACCCCTCATCATTCTCCTTGGTATCCTCCTCCTCCCCTGGTCCTCCTCAGTCTCCCTCTCTCCCCCTCAGTATTCCCCTTCCTCCCCCTTCCTTCTCCTCCCTCCCTCCTCCTCCTCCTCGTCCGTTCCTCCTCCTCCTCCTCCTCCTTCTCCCTAGGAAGAAACACGTCGAGGTCTTTCTTGACGGCCTGCGTGGCCGTCTTGGAACCTGACAACCTCCGCCCTTCCCCCACCTTAAAACTCCTCCCTCACCCCCGCAGGGCAGCGATCGCCTCAGCCAGCGCTGCGTTGATCTCGCAGATGTCCATCTTCTTCTTCCCCTCGTACCTAGCGCATCGCGGCCAACATTGCAACGCTGGATCTCACATCATCCATCGTCCGTCCCCGACGCCGCCCCCATGCCCACCAAGTCACTTTCGAGTCCCTGTGCCTCATTTCGCCTCCTTCCCCACCTGATCTTTAACACGTTCACCATCCTTCCTCGTGTGTCACCTCCTCGCCCCCCTCATTCTCCTCATGCAGTGGTCTGCAAGATACCTCAGACAGCAAGCAGACAGCAAGAGCGGCAGGGCTGACTTCCCCTGCAGCTCAAGGATCGTGAAGTCCCTGATCTGGTTGCACTTCTGTTTCTCCGTGTTGATGGTCGGCTCGAAGGGCTTCAGCCACGGGTTTGCTTTCACCTCCCCTCCAGGGCATCCTTCTTCGTCGTCCTCCTTGCCAAGCTCAATCATCCTCCTTCTTCTCCTCCTCCTCCTACTCTTTCTCCTCGAGCCCTCCTCCTCCTCCTCCTCCTCTCCTCCTCCTCCTCCTCCCTCGAAATTTCTGCATGCTTATTCCTCCTCATTATGGTCTTTATTCCTCCTCCTCCTCCTCCTCCCACTCCTCCTTCTTCCTCCTTCTTCCTCATCCACCGTCCTCTGGCTTGCCGACTCATCATAACCATATCTTTCTAAACGCGCGCCCGACCAGCAACGACGGAGCTCCACCAAGCACGGAACCACTTCCAATGAGGGGAGATCGTCCATAAAGCCAGAATGGTGCCCGGAACCCCGTCCCCCCGAAGACTTTCGGGAGATTGTCGCTCGAAACCCCTCACCCTTGGTCGGTCTCCAGAGCATTGATCGACTCGGCATCGACTTGCAAACAATAAGGAAGGAGAGAGTGATGGAGGGAAAGGGCGAGGCAGAGAGGGAATCATGGGGTCAGGGAGGGCGGCAGGGGCGAGAGTCAGGGAGCCAAGGGGAGAATGGGAGTGATGAGAGGGAGGAGTGACCAGGGTGGTAGAGGAGCTCCCGTTCCCATACGTTTAGCTCGTCGTACAGCGCCAGCAGATTTGCTGCCTCGCCGAGCGCCTCGGGGTACGTCCTCACCTGCTTCACGTCATCCTCATTGGCCATCTCCTGCAGGCCCAAGCCCCTCGCGCCGTCGAATCGGTTTCCTCGTTCCGTCGAATCGGTTGTCTAAGTATCATGCTCCCCTCCCTCATATATCACTCCAGTCCGTTATCTCTCCTGGTCCTCCTTCCTATCCCTTCCCTCTCCTCCCCCTCCGTCCCATCCTATCGTGCTCCCCGTCCCTGACTCATCTGAGCGGCGATGGCTCCTGGTCCGCCTCGTCTTCAGACAATTCCGTTGTCGAAGAGGCCGACGAGCTCGATTCCCTTTTCACCTGCCGTGCCATCGGGGGTAACTTCCTCCTCCTCCTCCTCGCCCTCCTCCTGGGATCAACGCGAATGACACGCGGATCATATCGCAGGTGAGTTTGTTCTGACATCAAGTTTAGCTGTCAACATCAGGCAGTCAGACAGAGAGCTCGAGACAATGCCCCCCCCCCCCCCCCACCCCCACCTTCTTGCCAGTGGGGCCATCGAGGGAAAGCCGAGGAGCTGCAACAGCTGGGCCAGCTGATCCCGAGCTGCCGCCAGGGGTAAGCTCCACAGGCTTCGTGCTCAGGACCGTCTCGATCTTCTGGGAGTGGGCCTGCGGGAAGGATGGTGGAAAAGACGAGGGAAAAGGCGAGGGGCGGGAAAGACAACCGATGGGATGTATGAGAGGCCATTGTGCGCTTCGAATCACACGGGCACACGGGTAGAAACGGATCACGGGTTTGGGTGCAAACAATTGCAGATTTCAAGCGGAGCCGTCCCATCTGCGCCTGATCATGTTCCTCGTCCTCCTGTCCTGGGGCCCTCCCCCTCCTCCCCCTCCCCATCCTCCTCCTTATGATCCTCCTCATCCTCCTCTTGTCCGTGAGCCTTCCCCCTCATCATCCTGTTCATTATGCTCCTCCTCCTCCTCATCCTCCTCCTCCTCATCATCATCATCCTGCTGTCTCACCCTCCTCATCCAAACCTCCTTGATTACGTTGCAGCCCTTCTAATCCTGCGCCCTTGCCCACATTCCCATGGGCGGGTCGCGCATGGGAGATCTCGCCATGCTCGGTAGTCCGCTTGTACAGCGTGTCGCCCGTCTGCTTGCCAATCTCCCATCCCTCTCAGTTTTCGGAGTGTTAGTCGGTGCTTCGCTACGTCATTACCTTCATCTCCTCCCTCACCTGGCTGCTCGCGGTTCATTCCTCTTTCCTCGGGTTCACCGTTGCTCCTCATGATTTTCCCCATCCCCTCCTTGATGTGCGTTGACTTCATGGCCTCGCAATTGGCCACCACAGCCTTGGCCCTGAGCTCAGCCCTGGCAGCACGCTCGCAGTGGCCATGCCATCACTGGCAAGCCTCATCATCTCGTTCGTCTCTCCTCCTGGTCCTCCTCCTCCTCCTCCTCCTCCTCCTCCTCATTCACGTTCCTCATCCTGCTGCGCTTTTCTCCTCCGCCCTTTACTCCTCTTACTCCTCCTCCTCATCATCCAACCAAAGTTTAACATAAAGACAACATACAACACTCGTAACCTCTGTCCGTAGTCCGTCTTCGCGTTCTCGGGCGTCCACCCGAAGATGCGCAGCATGTCATCATAGTTCTGCCAGCTGTCCCTGGAGCTCTCCACCTCCTTCTTCTCCTTGCTCTCAATCTTGTTGCACGTTGCGTGGTCGAAGTTGCCTCGCAGTGTAGTGGTATTGCTGATCATGGTCCTATGCCTGTTGCTGCCAGTCTGCTGCTGTCAAGGGTCCATCGTCGTTGCAGGCTTTGCTGATGCGTGGCATGACAAGCGTTCCCTGTGTACCTCCTCTGTGCAAGTCGCGCGGCTGGCCTGTCTCGCGCCGCGTAGCGATCCACTGCTCCCTGGCCTTCCCGCGGAGCGACTTGCATTCCTTCCTGACCGACTTCTTCGAAGCCGACAACTGTGTCCTGAGCTACCTCCTCCTCCCCCTCCTCATCGCATCGAACCCCTGCACCGAGACACACGAGATGCGCCAGCGACCGCGCCCGCAGCACCAGGTGGCGCTGTACATATGCTGAAGCGCTCGTCAAGAACAATATGCCACATATACGCCCCCCATCATCCTGTTCATGTTCCCCCATTTCCTCCTCATGTTCGTCCTTTTTTTCCTCCACGTATCCCTCCTCTTGCTGTCCCTGCTTATGATCCCCCTCCACCATGTCATCCTCATCTTCCTCTTCCTGAAGCGTGCGCGGCCCGCTCCACAGATGGGCCCAACCCCATCGATCCTCAGGCGCTGCAGCTCGTTTTCGTGCGCCTTGCGGTCTGGGTTCTGGCGGCGGGCTCTCGCTTTTGCCTTCTTCTCCTGCGGCGAAGCTTTCCCCTTCGGGGGCATCGCCTCCCCCGCCTCCCTTTTGAGCGAGCGTGGCAACGGATCGACGGCATTAAACCGCTGGTCAACATGCAAGTCCATGATGCTTAGCCGTGGCAATATTCAGACATCGACCACGTGCTGCTACCCACCACTCTAAATTCCCCCTCGCACACGCACACGCACACACACGCACGCACGCGCACACACACGCAACGCGCGCGCACGTCATTTTTGTGGCAATATTCAGGCATGGAATGGCCAAGGGCGATCTCCCCGATCGCCTGCGCAGCCCATAGGGGCACAAACAGGGCACGGGCCCAGCACTTCCCTGCTTCCCACGTCTTATATACTACGGATTTTCACATGAAAAAGGCGAGCGTGGGGATGGGGGCGGCCAAGGCCCGCGCGCGGGCCACGCATGGGCCCTCGCGCGCGAGGTCGGCGGCGCCGCAGCGTGGTGAAAGGGGTGCCAGGGGGGGGGGGGGGGGGGGGGGGCGCTCGGGGAGCTCGGGGGTCTCGCGGTGCGTGTTGAACGCATTGCAGCGCTCGCAGGGTGCCACCCGATCGTTCCCCAGCGGTTGGAAGCGGGCATGAAACGCGCCAGAGCGGTTGGACGCGCGCATGGGAAAACAGGAGGAAACGCTAAAAACATTAGAAAACATTAGAAAACATTAAAAAAAAAAACATTTAAAAAACATTACGAACATTAGAAAACGTTAGAAAACGTTACATAGAAAACGTTACGAAACATTACGAACATTAGAAAACGTTAGAAAACGTTACATCGGAAACGTTACGAAACATTACGAACGTTAGAAAACGTTAGAAAACGTTACATAGGAAACGTTAAGAAACATTACGAACATTAAAAAACATTAAGAAACATTACAAACATTAGAAAACGTTAGAAAACGTTAGAAAACGTTACATAGGAAACGTTAAGAAACATTACGAACATTAAAAAAAAACATTAGCAAACATTACATAGGAAACGTTATGAAACATTACGAAACATTACGAACATTAAGAAACGTTAGAAAACGTTACATAGGAAACATTACGAACATTAAAAAACATTGCGGAATTCGCGCAACATTAAAAAACATGAAAAAACATTTAAGAACATTAGAAAACATTATCAGCGCACAAGGGGAACGGCCCGCGGAAGACTTTCGGGGTGAACCAACGCGGCGCGACGGGTTGGTCGGCGGGCGCGATGCGTGTTCGAGCGTGCGCAAATGGGGTTCGAGGGGTGCACGAGGTGGGTTCGGGCTATGAAGGGGTACGGGGGTGTCTTCAGGGGGTTAAATTCAGGGTGTCGTTGGGGGTTCGGGAGACGCGAGGGGGTGTTGTGACGTATTCGGTGGGCACGGTGGGGTGTCCAACGGGATCTGGGGTTAACGTGGTGCGTTGGGGTGGGTGGGTGGTGCGCGGGCGGGCGAGGGGCGCGGTGGGCGGGAAGGGGACAAGGGCCCACCGCGCCCACATTCAGAGCTCCAGGTCGAGTTTGCGAGTGTCCGAGTCATACGTGCGCCTGCGTCCATGCGTGTCGGCCTCGCAGCGGAAGCCCAGGTGCACCTGGGCGGACAGACTCTGCTCCCCCCCACTTGCCCTTGACCACGCTTACTGCAGAAACCGTCACCACCTGTCCCCCTTCATCACCCCCATCCGATATCCCGTGCGCATTTCGCAGTCGTGGTCGTCCTATATACGGTGCTCATCATCCCACATGCCCTTCCTTGTCTCATTCCTCCTGCTCCGCATGTTCCCCGTGTTCCGTCATCGTCCTCCCGTTCGTCGTCCTTTGTGCTTTTCATCGTGATCGTCGTCTTCACGGTACCGATCGTCCTTGTCTCATTCTTCGTATTCCGTATGTGCCTCATTTTTTCCGTCTTCGTCATCCCGTTCGCTCTCTGCCCCCCCCCCCCCCCTCCACACACGCATACGCATACACATCACTACAGTTACATCGGTTTTTTGTTCCTAGTCATCCCCCCCTGCATGCACCGCCGTACTCTTCGTGCACGCCGTGCGCGCATGCACGCACACGCACGCACGCATGCACACACGCACACACACACACCCACACACACACCCACGCACACACACGCACACGCACACGCACACGCACACACACACACACACACATCTACACACCCTTACGTGCCAACACTATCTCACCATCAAGCGTGCACGGTGTGATCTCCCCGCTCGCCTGCGGACAGCCTGCAGTCAGCTCGGTGGCCCTCGGGCGCCAGCGCTGGAGTAACGCCAGCTGGAGTAAGTGCTTGAGCAGTCTGCGCTAGCTGAGGCACATAAGGGAATGTCATCAATCAAGACCCGATGTTCCATGAGCACGCGCAGGGTCAAGATATGCCGTCGAGTCTCGGGGTTCAGGGTGGGGCGACCACGCAACTGGAGCGTGACATACTTAAGCGTGGGGGAGAGGTCACGCAATGCAAGCTGCACAATAACACATACCGTGGGTCTTATCATCCTCGGGCCTCTTAGGCGAACGCGCATGCACACGTTCAGCATCAAACTGTCAATGCGAGATCGGCGGCATCGAGGTCACGCTGGCACCACGCCCATCTTGCCAAGGGATACGATACTGTCTGGTATGCCGTGGTATGCTACATGCACGTGGTATTTCGGCGTATTGATTTCACACACTGGGCGCGTGGTATGCTACATGCACGTGGTATCTCGGCGGGACTCGGGCGATTGGGGGCGGGGGCCGCGTGATATGGGCGAAACGATGTATCCAATCCGAGTGGACCCCTCGGCGTATTGATTTCACACACTGGGCGCGCGCCAGGATTTGCAACGGACGATCGAGAAGACGGAGGATCACGAGAAGGATGAGGCAGGATATGCAGCAACACGTTTGCAAGCGAAGCGAGCATGCGTCGCGACAAATCCCTTCCCGCGGGGCGGGTCTGCATTTGAACTTGACATCGCCCGAGCTGTGCATGCAGCTCAGGCGATCACCTGCTGCCAAGGGATGGGCGTGTACTCCTCTAGCCTCACTCCTCCTTCCCCTCGCTCCTTCATCCCCTCTAGCATCGCTCCTCCTGTGGCCTCGCTCCTCCTTCCCAGCACCATTCATCTCCCCCAGCATATCCCCACCCCTCCTGGAGGATCAGAGGATCAGGGAGGTAAGGGAGGAAGATGGGGAGGAGGAGGAGGAAGAGGAGGATGAAACTTCGGAAAAAGGGGGAGGAGAAGGCAGAGGGGAAGGAGGCGGAGAAGGAGGTGGAAGTGGAGGAGGAAGGATGCGTAGGAGAGGGGGGGAGGAAGAGGAGGAGGAGGAGGAGGAGGAGGAGGGGGACGATGAGGAGGAGGACGGGAGAGAGGAGGAGCTCGCCTTCAGAAACAATACATCGAGATCAGCATCATGTTGATCCCGATCGTGTTGGTAAGCTCCCAGGCGAAGTAACCAGCCTGGAATTATTACGCGTGCTCGCTTCTATGGGGATCCTCTCCCATGATATCACTGCTGTTTCTGCTGCTGCTGCTGTTCTCCGTGCGTTCATGTATCCTCACATGGCCTCCTCCTTGGGGCGGAGATCGAGGGAATGGCAGGGGGGTGGCAAGACTAGATTAGGCCATGCAGCATGACTGCAGGGGCGGATCGATAGACCGCGGAGGGGAGGAGGAGAGACGTGGAGGATGGCTTGCTATCGCTAGGCAAAGCGGTGGCCTCCAACACTGACGTGGAAATGTCATCCACCACGGCGTGGACGAAGCAGATCAGCGCGGCCTCCCATCGAGCAACGGGAGCGATGGAGGAGGGGGGGGGGAGGGAGAATGAGGGACGATAGCGATGGATTTATATCCATCGATAGCCAAATGCGTAACGTGAGAACTCACGTAAGGGCATGCCGATGCAGGTCGGCCTCAAACATTGTTGCAGCAACGCTCACGAACACGGGTGGATCAAAGCTACGGGCATCTGCAAAATATGAGTGCTGCATAGACTGCTGAAGATCGTGAGGCCACCCTAAAGACAGACCCTCACGAGGCCGCAAAGCGCGGTTATCTTTGCACCCTTGCGGTGCACTACGTACCCATATCATCCCGACCCTGCCCCACCACCACAGCGTGAGGCCAAGCTCCTGGACGGCCGTGTCTTTCATGCTCAGCGCCGTCGTCTTGATGCAATCCATCTTGATCTCATCGTAGCACATCTCGTTGAACAGGTGGCGGATGAAGGCCAGCGCCGCCTGCTGCTGCGTCTCGACCTGGAGATGCTCGATCATCTCTGGGCCGAAGGTCTTCCACATGACCTGGACCAGCTGCTTCCAGGTCGAGCCGTCGTGGTAGGCGATGGTCTCGATCTTCTCGCTCTGGCGGCTCCTCAGCTTCAGGCGCATCTCCGTGCCGTCGTCGAGCGTGCACTCGTACACGTCGCCGAAGTCCTCGAGGCTGGGGGGCCAGATGATCTGGCGCCCCGCGGGCGGCGCCGCCGCGGCCGCCGCGGGTGCGGGCCCCCCCTCCTCCTCCTCCTCGGGCTCGTCCACGGCTGGCTCCTCCTCCTCGCCCTCGTCCTCGTCCTCCTCCGTGCAGCCTTCTTCTTCCTCAGGCTCCTCGCCCTCCTGGCTCTCATCCTTGGCCTCCTCAGGGGCTGCGGCCTCCTCCTTCTCCTCCTTCTTCTCGGCCTTGACGGCCTTGGCCTTGGCGGCCTTCCTCGGGGCGCTGGCCGTCGCCGCTGCAGGCCTCTTCTGCAGCGCCTTGGCCCTGCCCTTTGCCCTGCCCTTGGGCGGAGCTGCCGGCCTCCACGGGGCCAGCGCCGCGCCAGCGCTGCCGCCGCCAGCGCCGCCGCTCGCGCCAGCGCTGCCGCTCGCGCCAGCGCTGCCGCTCGCGCCAGCTGGCGTCGCCTTCGCGCTCCTGCGATCCTTCTTCGGCTTCTTCTTCTTCTTCTCGCTCTTCACGGCCGTCAAGCTGGACATGAACGGGAAGGCGGGCAGCGCTGGCGGCGGCGTCATCGTCGGGACGACCTCGTCGTCGTCGTCGTCGTCGTCGACGGAGTCGGCGAACTCGATGGAGTCGGACTCCGTCACCACTGCGACGTCACCAGCCTCAGATATCTTCGCTGGCACCACTGCAGCCACAGCCTCAATCTTCGCTGGCACCACTGCGACGTCACCAGCCTCAATCTTCGCTGGCACCACTGCGACGTCACCAGCCTCAATCTTCGCTGGCACCACTGCCTCGTCGCCAGCCTCAGCGACGGCTGGCACCACTGCCTCGTCACCAGCCTCAATCTTGGCTGGCACCACTGCCTCACCACCAGCCTCAATCTTGGCTGGCACCACTGCCTCATCGTCACCAGCCTCAATCAACGCTGGCACCACTGCCTCATCGTCACCAGCCTCAATCAACGCTGGCACCACTGCCTGATCACCAGCCTCAATCTTGGCTGGCACCACTGCCTCGAGGCTGCTGCCACCCTCGTCGAGCGAGTCGACGAGGGTGTCATCAGCGATCGCCAGGACGTCGGGGCCCTGCTCTTGCATATGTTAACTGGAGGGGGAATCTGGAGGAGGAGGATCTGGAGGTCCTGCAGTTCCTGCACTCACATTAATGTGGAGGAGGATCTGGAGGGAGGGGGAGGTCCAGGAGGTGGGGGTGAGAAGATGGGAGATCGAGACGAGAGAGGATGAGCATCATGACCTGGGGAAGCATGTTGGGGAGGGAAGGCGTAGGCGAGAGAGAGAGAGAGAGAGAGAGAGAGAGAGAGAGAGAGAGAGAGAGAGAGAGGAAGAGGGGGATGGGACAGCATCTTGGGGGAGGAGAGGTGGATGCGAGAGGTCGAGAGGGGGCCAGGAGGAGCAGGAGGAGCAGGAGGAGCAGGAGGAGCATAAGCATGAGGCGGTGGTGGAGGGGGAGGAGGCCACCCCTCCTCCTGTACACCTCTTCTTCCTTCCTCCTCCTCATCTTCCTCCTCCTCCTCCTCCTCCTCCCCCTCCTCATGCCCCGCCTCCTCCTCCTATTCCTCCTCCTCCTCTTCCTCCTCCTCCTCCTTCTACCCCTCCTCGGCCTAGCCCTCCTCCTCCTTCTATACTCCTCCTCCTACCTCTCCTCCTCGCGGTCGGCTCTGGGACGGCGAAAAAAAAAAAGTCCTCTCCAGCCTGCATCTTGAAGTAGCGATTGAGCTCCGCTTCGCTGATCTCCTCGACGTCGTAGCTGGATACATCCTGGCTGCCCGTGCCCATCCTACTCGTCGTCCTACTTGTCCTGCTCCTCCTGCTCCTCCTCTTCCTCCTCCTACTCTTCCTGACTCTTCCTCCTACTAGTCCTCCTCTGACTCCTCCTCATAATCGTATTCGTCCTACTATTCCTCCTGGTACTCCTCATAGCCTCCTTCTCCTACTCTTGAGCATCCCCCTTCCTGCTTAACAGGCTCGCCCTACTCTTCCGCGTCCTATTCTTGCTACCCGTGCTCGTCCTAAGTTTGCTCGTCGCCAGGCTCAACGTGCTCGTCCTACTATTGTTCAGCATCCGCCTCTCTTCGTAACTCTTCCTCCTATTTCTCATCCTACTCCTGCTCCTCCTGCTCCCCCTGCTCTCGCTCATCCTCCTCCTGCTCAACAAGCTCGTCCTGCCCGACCTCACTCCGTCACAGTCCTCTTCATACGCTGCGAGGCGCGACGTTGAATCTGGCGCATTCTTGTCCCGCTGGAAGTGGGCTAACATGATGCGAAGGGACCTGCACTCCACGAACCTGCAATCGCGGGACGGGTGATTATGTGGGATGGTGGTGCCATCATGTCCGATATCACCGCTGAGAAGAACGACGGACCGCGACCAGCCCAATACTCCACACATTATCGCTACACGAAGTCGCCACAAGAAAGCAAAGCGGGCCCCGACGTCTGGGCGGGGAGGAGGACGATAACGCAGACGACGGCGAGCAGCAGGAGGAGCAGCAGCAGCAGAAAGGGGGGGCGGAGGACGAGGATGTTAGGGTGGAGAGGCAGGATGAGACTGAGGGTGAAGGGTTGTATTTGGAAGGGGAGATGGAGCAGGAGTGGGATGAGGAGGAGGAGTAGGAGGAGGATGAGGTGGATGGGAATGGGGGGGAGGGGGAGAGGGGAGGATGGGGGAGGACAGTGAGCGAGCGCGCCAATATGGTACTTCCCTCCTCGCTCCCCCCATCCACTCTTCGCGTGCAATCAAAAGAAGGGCGCCTGTAGCCCTGCATGATCATCTTGCTTGGCTTGCGGCCCTTCGACTTGATGCACTGCTCAGTGAATATGTGCGCCCATGCTTTGTCCCAGCCAGCCTCTAGGGGAACGTTGGGCTGACGACTGCTCCCTCCTCCCCCCCAGATCTGTCGATCGAATCTCGATTGAAGCTGGAACAACTGAATTGGGGCGGGCTCACACTATGTGATCCTGCCCGACTCCTACTACCCGACCATCTAGGTAAACCCCACTTCATTACGTGTCATGCCGTGTTCTATCTTGCCCTCTACCTTTCCTTCTACTATTTTGCGATGCTAGTGTGCTTCTTTATTCGAATGTCCTACTCCACCATCGTCTCTGACCCTTTATCCTCCTCCGCCTCCGCCTCCCCCACTTCATCCTTCGCTTCCCCCTTCTGCGCCTCCTCCTCCTCCTCCCCCTCCGCCTCATCCTCCTGTTTCTTCTCCTCAGCTTCCTCCTCCACCTCCTCCGTCTCCTCATCTTCTTCCTCTCCGACGGAGGGAGGGACAGAGGGCGAGTGGTGACGAAAGCCGCATTCGCGCCTCCATCGTCTTTTGCGACACGCGCAAGCCGTGGCTAACGCGGTCCACGTTGGTAATCGTCGGGATGAAGTCCTCCCAGAGGAGGGTGGATGGATGCGCGAGGGAAGGCACTAGGAAGGCGATACTGAGCATGTGCGCGAGGGATGCAGGGATCGAGATCCATCATGACGGTTCGCAAGTAACGCTCAGAGTGAGTGACGATAGACCATGACTTCACCCCCTTTTGCCCATCTTTCCCCTCGTCCCCTTTCAGCCCCATGCCCACCCACCCCTCAGGCCTCATCCTCTTCAGCCTCATACTCTTGGATGCTCCTCCTCCGCATCCTCATGCTCCTGATCCTCATCATGCGCTCCTTTTTTCATCGTGATCGTCGTCATTCTCACGTTCCCGTCGCGTCGGCGTCGCCATCCCTTCGCGTCGGATCCGTCGATTTCCACCGATCTACACGACTCTGCCTACTACTACCCTCTTCCGCTCCAACATCAACCGTCATTCCTCACGCAACCCCGCCCGATATCCGTCATGCTTGCGAGCTGTGGGCGCTGGCTGGTCGACGTGCACGGGTAGGAGCCATAGTGCGGGATGCCGTCAAAGCCTAGCAGCAGTCGAGGGCGAGGGGGTGGGAGGCAGGGAGGCAGGAGGGACGACGATTCATCGTGACGATGATGACGATTGACGATGCGGGTGAGACGATGTCATCGCGACGATCTTCGTCACGATGGCATCGTGACGAAGATTACGATCACATCGTGGCGACGATGAGGCTGAGACGATTGGCAACACAACTTGCGACGATGACGACCGTGACGATGATGACAAACGTATTGACTGCCATGACGCTGATGACGGTGTATCGATCACCCCTCCTTTTCAATCATCGTTGCATCCCCGCTCTTCGAACCCCACTTCTCCTGAATCGATCCCACTCCTCCCTCCCTGCCCACTTCGCTCCTCCACTAACCTTCCCACTCGAGTACCTCCGTGATCTCTCCCCGTCAGTCACTCTCGCCCTCTCTCTCTCTCTGTCGCTCTCCCTCTCTGTCGTTTCTGTTTGTTTGGTTTCTCGCTCTCTCTCTCTCTCTCTCTCTCTCTCTCTCTCTCTCTCTCTCTCTCTCTTTCTCTCTCTCTTTCTTTCGTTTCAGTATTACTTGCATGCCCTTCCTCCCTCGCCCTTCCTCCCTTCTGGATCTGACTCATCGCCTCATTCTCATCCCCCATCTGCTTCTCCGTTCCTTTCCTCACTCCTCCTCGACCCCCAAGTGGCGGCCGCGGGCCCGCGATGTTCGGGATGCCCTCGACCAGGGCGTCAGTCGTGAGGGCCTCGCGCGGATCGTCTCTCACCTTCCTCCCCGCACCACCTTCCTCCCCCATCCTTTCGAACGGAGCGGTCCTCCCTCGATCCTCCTCCTCCTCCCCTTCATCCTCCCCCTCCTCCTCCTCCTCCTCCTCCTCCTCCTCCTCCTCCCCCTCCTCCTCCTCCTGCTCCTCCTTCTCCTCCGCCTCGCCCTCGAGGACCCTCCCATCATCCCATCCTCATATTCCGACTCTTATTCCTCCTCTTCCTCCTCTTCCTCATTATCCTCCTACTCATATCCCTACCAATTCTATCCGCATCTCGCCCGTGACGCCCGCGCCTGTGCCAGCGCCTGTGCCGGCACAGTCGCCGTCTTTGCATGCCGTGGTGGCTTGGGCGCCATCGCCTCGCGGACGGGGGCGGGGGCCATGCGCGCGTGGGAGAAGGGAGGAGGAGGAGGAGGAGGAGGAGGAGGAGGAGGGGGAGGAGGAGGAAGAGGAGAGGAGAGGACATGACAAGAGAAGATAAGAGAAGCAGGAGTGAGGATGACCAGGAGCAGGAGGAGGAAGCCTTAACCAACTGCATGTGCGAACGGTACCGCTTTATGAAATCCTTCTTCAGGTGCCGACGGAGCCGCTCACATTCTCGCCCAGGGAATTCTCTCAACAATCGCGGCGTCGGGATGTCCTAGCTGGGCGACGGCGACGAGGAGGAGGAGGAGGAGGAGGAGGAGGAGGAGGAGGGAGAGGAGCTCCTCGAGGAGGGGAAGGATGAGGGCGTGGATGAGGAGGAGGAGGAGGAGAAGGAGGAGGAGGGTCAAGTGCTGGGCGTGGAGGAGGAGGAGGAGAGGAGGAGAATGGGGGAGAGGGAGGGAGGTCCTCTGGGCACCAGGAAGGGATCCCTGCCTTTTCGAACGCCTCGTCCAGCCTCTCTGCGACGATCTCGCCCGACATCGCGCCTCGTGGGCGGGCGTGCCAGCGCCCCCCATACTATCCGCGAGTTCTGGCACACGGCACCGCCCTCGAGGCGCGAGTCGGGCGAGATCGATCTCGCCCGAGGGTTGGGGCGCCCCAACCCTCGGGCGAGATCGACCGTGCCAGATCTGGCACGATAGCTCCCCCGCCCCCCCGCGCGCCTCGGCAGGGCCGCGCGCCCCGCGCAGGCAGGGCCTGCAGCGCGCGCGCGAGCGCGCTCGAGCCTGCCGCGCCGTCGCGCGCGCGCGCGGCGCGGCAAGGAGGAGGGAGAGGAGGAGGCTCGAGGAGGAGGAGGAGGAGGAGGAGGAGGAGGGAGATGAGGAGGAGGAGGGAGGAAGAGGCCTGGCGGGAGCTCGAGCAGGAGGAAGTGGAGAGACGGAGTCTCGAGGAGGAGGAAGAGGGGGACGAGGAGTTTGTTATGTTCTCAGCCGCTGTGTCTCTCTCTCTCTCTCTCTCTCTCTCTCTCTCTCTCTCTCTATCTATCTTCTCTCTCTATGTATACATATATATATACACACATCGTATGATGCATGGCGCACGGGCACCATGGCACATTGTGCACCATTGGCACATTGGCACACTTGATATATGTATATATACATATCTACATATATGTACATTGGCACAACTACACATATATATATATATATGTACATGTATACATATATATATATGACAACACATGCACAACTGGCACATTGGCACAGTTGGATATGCAGTAAAAACGAGTTCATCATCAAAAATTGAAACACAATGAATTCGAAATCAAGAATTGAAACAAAATTCAAAAACTGGTACATGGCGCACGTCTCAATTAAATTAAGGCGCTGGGATGACAGGGACCGCCTCCGCGTCCACCGTGCGCATCATGTCGAGCAGCCCCCTGTTGTGCTTGCAGAGCTCGCGGAGCTCCGGCATGGGCTGCCCCTGGAACTGGGCCAGGGCGAGCGCCAGCTTGGCCGCCTGGCGCTGGACCTTGATATTCGGCCCCGCGCCCCCCCCCCACGCGCCCCGCTTGCCGTCGACGATCACCAGCTGGCCGTGGTCCTCGCTCGCCCCCGCGGCCAAGCAAGCCGCCGCGATGCACGGGGCTGCTTCGTGGTCGTGGTTGACCACCTCGACGAGGTCCTCGCTGTCCAGCTCGATCACCACCGTGTACAGGATGTTGTGGGCGGCACTCCGGAGCTCGTCCGACAGCGCGGCCCCCGAGACGACGACGCCGAGGGGGTTCACCGCCATGATGCTGTAGTCATGGCCACGCGCCTTGCTCTGGACCGGGGCCACCAGGCCCACCAGGAATCCCATGATGCACGCTGCCGGAGCGCGGGGCGACGGCGCGGCTGGCGCGCGGGGCTGGGGTGCGCGCGCTGCTCGCGCGCCTCGCTCTGGAGTGGGAGATGGCTGCGGATGAGAGGACCAAGAGGAGGTGGGCGTGCCTGGGGCGATCGGGAGCGATAGCGAAAGGGGGGTCGAGGGCGAGAGGTCCACCGGGATACCCCCACAACGCGAAGCCCCCGCCCTGACCTGAATACCCGTGGGACCCGCCTGCTGCTTTCCCACACGCCCGTTAACTCCTCGCCCTGGCTCGTGTCTCACCAAATCCTCCTCTCCTCCCCCCTCCGTAGTTGACCCTGCTCGCGCCGAAGGGCGCGCCCAGGGGGGGCGCCCGGGCGCCCAGGCCGGGCGTTCCGAGGGCCTCAGGTCGCTCCCAAACTGGGGCGGGTCGCTCCCGGCCAACTGGTCGGGGCGGGCGCCGGCCGCGGCGCCGTCGTCACCGCGGGCGTCCGGGGCCAATAAAGCGTGGCCCTCCGCCATGCCTCGGGCGAATGGAGCCTGACGCCGACGGTCCTCCCAGAGGTATCCGTGGAAGGCGTCCGTGGACCACCTCCCGAACCTCTTGACCGCTTCCAGGTCGCGACAGGCGTGGTACAACGCCGTCGCGCCCCCGATGCGCAAGGAGTGGGATCCCATCTGGCCTGCGTCCACGCCGCAGGCGGCAGCCGCGAGTTGGAGGAGCCCCTGCACCTCCTCCCGCATAATCGGGTGGCCATCGGGCCGGCGGAACAGGGGGAGCCCCGCCTCGGTTCCTCGTCCAAACCGGTCCGGCAGCTCCCTCTGGAGGTCGGCGAGTGCGTCCACGACACGCAACTCCACCCCCGAACGGTAATGGTTGCGTACGCAACCTGCGTTAAACTGGTCCGTCTTGGACGACGTGATCGTCAGTACTACCTCATCGCAGTCGCTGAGCCTTGCGCTGGGCGTACCTCCGCGCATCCCCTGTACGTCCTGCCCACGCACCACCCGTCCCATACTCCAGGAGCGGTCCTCTTGGACCAAATACTCCGACGCGCGGAGCATGAAGAAGTACCCCGTCATAAGCGCCGCCCATAGGATGGTCGCCTCTCGGCGCGTGGCCGTTCCGTGGGCGAACAAGTACTCGCGGAGCCAGCGCAACATCCGGGGCGTGGCCGGGAGCTTCCGTTTCGCCTTTCCGTCCCAGCGGCGGAGTCCCTCGATCGTGGTCCAGAGCCGGCGCCGATCGGAGGTCACATCCCCAAACCCTGCCAGGGTGTGGGCATATCGAATGGCGAACAGGCGCTGGCGGATGGTCGTGGCCCGCCTCTTCATCACCTTGTACAGGTACACGACATACCGGATGAGGTCATCCTCATCCGTAAGGCGGGCGTCCCGAGTCTGCCCCTGCAGGTACGGGCTCCGGCCTCGGAGCCTCCGCCAGAGTACCCAGTTACGCCACCCGGCGCTGTAGTTGGCCCGCGTCCCTTCGGCAAGCTTGGCCAGCATCGCCTCGGTGGCGGTCGCATCCAGCTCGCGAGGGTCGGTGAGTTCCCCCTGAACCCCTTTCGGGGCGCCCCCGCCGGCGTACCGCCAGGCGGCGGGCTTCACCAGCGCGGGGGCAGGGGCACTGCGGGTACGCCGGCGGGTCTTGCGCGGGGGGCGTGCCTCGCCGCCCGCGCCGTCCGTGGCGCTTGGCCTGGGCATCCCCGCGCCTTCCGGAACAGCGAAGGTCACCGCGCCGACCCTCTCCCCGCCTGCCCCGTCCTCCCCTGCTGCGGTGGACCGCGCGGTAGCAGGGGGGTCGAGCTGGTCCGCCAACCGAGCGGCGTCGTCCGTCGTCTTCCCCGCCTCCAGCGCAGCCTCGAATGGCCCGCTTGGGCGGTCGGGGGCCTGAAGCCAGGCCTTTAGCCACAGCTTGACCATCTCGTCGTTAGCGAGTCGGTCGTGGTCGGGTCCGACGCCAGCGCGCGCCCCGGGGGCCTCGCCTGCGCTTGCTGCCTCTACGGCCTGCCTCAGCAGTCGCTCCGCCCACTGGAGCACCCAGCGGGCCGTGCGGCGCGGGAGTGCACGGGCGGCTTGCCGCATGCGCTCGGCGATCGGCATACCTCCAAGGCCCAGGACATCCCACAGCTCCGCCGTGCCCCCCTGGGCGCACCAGATTTCTTTCGGGTGCAGGGCTCGCGCGGTCCAGCCGCCCTCGGATCCTTCCAGGATCAGGGTGTTCGCATAGCCCTTCAACGGGTCGGGCTTCGCCCGTGCCGTATGGCAGGGCCCGCGCGGATCATGAATCACCGCGCGCTGGGCCCGCCCGCCTCCCGCGGGCTGCCATGTGCCGCGCGGCCAGGGCATCATGCGATCCCCCGTCGTCGAGATCCGAGGGTCCACGAGCAAGGTGCCGTTGCTGAGGTCCAGGCGGAGCTCGTCCAGCGGTGGCCGCCCTGCCTCTTTCCAGAGCTGGCAGAGGCCGCGTGGCTCCACGCAGGGCTGCCCCAGGGGGGGCATGGGGCTCGGTGCCCGAACCCGTTCTCCGCAACCCCAAACCTGACCGCCCGCGCGCGTGCCGTGACGTCGCCGAAGTGTGTGCACAGTAGGCGCGTCTCTGGGGAGAGTGCCACATAGCCGAGGCGCCGTAAGCGCGCCCCTAGTCGCACTGCAGCGTAGTTGACGGGAGCGTCGAGCAACACGGCCAGTGGCCGAATGGTGATCAGTAGCCGCTCCAGGCCCGTCGCTTCGCGTCCACCGGGGTCCTCCGATAGTGACGCGCACAGCCAGCGGGTCCGTGGGGCCCCAGTGGGGTCCTTGGGGTGGTCCCCGTCGTCCGGGTCCCATCGGTCACCGACACCCCACGGCGCTAGCAGCGCCGACCCACCGAGGCTCTCCCATGCCTCCCCAAAGGGGGGCCACGCGGTTCCCACCTCCAGCAGCCGCGCCCCCTCGACCTGCAGGGGGGCGTAGCGTGGTAGGGCCTCCCGGGCTCCTTTGACTTGGAGTGCAGCCGCGCGCCAGGGCCCGTCGTCTCCTGGCATCCGCAGCTCGCGCTGGGCGGCCTCCGCCACCAGCTCGCCCCACGGTGCTGCCGGCGACAGCTCGGTCCATCCGGCCTCCGCCATCCGCTGGCGTACCTCCTCCACCGTGGCACGAGTAATGAAGTCGGCCAGCTCGTTGTGGTAAGTCCGTAAGTA